>JARLTB010000152.1:6227500-6320000 GCA_030141615.1 Unio pictorum | reverse complement strand
TTACTTAACGGCCCAGCAAACTTAAACGATCTTTCATCGAGATATACCTGCATGAAATCGATAGGAATATGATTTGTTTTCTAAAAAAAACTCGTGAGCGTAGCATTCGTTATGTCTTTAATCCGCTGATAGACGAGACGAAAGTACATCGTTGCTGAAATTTGACATGGATCTGGTCATTTTTATTCTCAGTCACGTGATTTTACAAATCTCGCAACCTACATGTCAATGACATCAGAGGTTATATAGTCACGTGCTATCAACAATAAACAAATTTCCAAAGTTGTTGTACATAGAATTTGGACATATTATATAGTAGCCACTTAATATTTAAAAAAGCACCTGACACCTTGCACCTTGCCGTGCTCTCTGCGTAATGAATCGGTTTTCTTCAAAATGCTGCAACATTTACATTTATTTTACATTTTTCGGTCGTTGTTTTTGCAATAAATAGTTTGGAAACTTTATGTTTCTTAATTTTTCTAAACAAACATTACCTGACGTTCAGTTTTATGTTGGGTTTGTTTTCCTACTGCAACACTAGAAATGGCGTATTGTAGATATCACTTGACTGTGTGACCTCTGATGTTATTGGCATATAGGTTGCGAGATTTGTGTAGTCACGTGACTAAGAATCCAAATGGCCAGATCCAGGTCAAAGTTCCGCAACGATGTACTTTCGTCTCGTTTATCAGCGGATTAAATACATTGCGAATGCTATGCTCACGAATTTTGTTTAGAATATAAATCATTAGGAAACTTGGACTATGCCCCGCAGTACTGTTGTGGATAGACTGTTGGCTCTAGTGACATGGCCATACCATTTCAGCTTTCTCTTTTTGACAGTGGTGAGGAAGTCTTCATAATGGCCTACTATGTGCCTGATGGTGCTATGCACTTCTTCATGTGTGATGTGGTCCATGTACGAGATGCCAAGGATGGTTCTGTAGCATCTCATTTCAAGTGCCTGGATTCTTCGTTGTAATTCTGCTGTCACGGTCCAGACCTCACATGAATACAGAAAGATTGAGATGACTAGTGCTCTCAATAGTCTGATTCTGGTTTTGAGATGGATATTCTTGTCTCTCTCGATGGGATTTAGCTTTGACATAGCTGCCGTTGTTTGTGCTGCTCGTGACAAATTTTCTGCTCTTCTTCGGTGATTTTGGAACCAAGATATCTGCATTGGCCCACTGTTTCCAGTTACTTTACTCTGATTTTAATCTTGGTTGAGATTTGTTTGCCGCTATTTGTCATCAGCTTGGTCTTCTCGGCGCTTATCTCCATGTCCAATCTGGAAGAGGTTTCATCCATTTTCTTCACTTAGGTGGCAAGCTCATCTTTACTGCATGCCAGCCCATCAATGTCGTCTGCAAATCGTAGGTTGGTGATGTTACGCCCTCCGATGCTGAATGTCCCACAATGATTTTCCAGGGTTTCGCTCATGATGCACTCTAAGTTGATGTTGAAAAGCTTAGGTGACAGAAGACATCCTTGTCGTACTCCAACTGTTGTCTTGAACCAGTCCCCCACAGAACCTTGATCAATTACGGCACTGAGTATTATTACCTGACGATAAATCTGAATGCTATTAGTATCAATATCTGACGATAAATCTGAATTATTTGTTTCATATTCTGACGATAAATCTGAATTATTTGTATCAATGCCTGACGATACATGTAAATTCTTAGTATCATTGCCTGACGATAAATATGAATGCTATTAGCATCAATGCTTGACGGTACATCTGAATGCTATTAGTATCAATGCTTGACGATAAATCTAAATTCTTTGTATCATTGCCTGATGATAAATCTGATTTCTTAGTATCAATACTTGACGATACATGTGAATTCTTAGTATCATTGCCTGACGATAAGTCCGAATGCTATTAGTATCAATGCTTAACGATAAATCTAAATTCTTTGTATCATTGCCTGATGATAAATCTTATTTCTTAGTATCAATACTTGACGATAATTCTTATTTCTTTGTATCAATGCCTGAAGATAAATCTGAATGCTATTAGTATCAATGCCTGACGATAAATCTGAATGTTATTAGTATCAATGCCTGACGATAAATCTGAATGTTATTAGTATCAATGCCTGAGGATAAATCTGAATATTTAATATAATTGCCTGACGATACATGTGAATGCTCAGTATCAATGCTTGACGATAAATCTGATTTCTTTGTATCATTGCCTGATGATAAATCTGATTTCTTTGTATCGTTGCCTGGTGATAAGTCTAAATTCTTTGTATCATTGCCTGATGATGAATCTTAATGTTTAATAGCACTGCCTGACAACAAATCTGAATTCTTTGTTTCATTGCCTGACGATAAATCTTACTTCTTAGCATCATTGCCTGACGATAGGTCTAAGTTCTACGTATCATTGCATGGCGATAAATTTGAATTCTTCGTATCATTACCTGACGATAAATCTGAATTCTTTGTATCATTTACATTAGAAAAACCTAGTTCATGTCCGATCGTTACTGTGTTCTGGTAAGTTTAATTTGCTGAAATTTGGCGATAGTTTGGTCTTCAATCTCGTTTCTATTAATTACCATTTGAAATACTTTATGGATTGAACTAAACTTTGGTTTAAAGAATACATTAAAAAGATCTACGTCAAGGTTAATTTTGCAATGTTTTCCGGCACATGTATATAGACACATGTATATAGACACATGGTCCTTGTTTGACTTAAGCTTTACCCCTCCAACTTTGCTTCTTCTCAAAAGCGTTTAAAGGGCTTCATCGATTAAATTGAAATTTGCAATAGGGCATATTGTCTAAAATGCATATGTCAAGTTCGAATTACATGTAAACTTATATTCGGCAAACATTTATGAAACATTTCCCCTGTCTGGCTCTGAACTTTGCGAAAGAATTACGTTTCCCCGCAATACAATTTGAAGGACTTCAAGGACTGAAATTCAATATTGTATGAAGTCTAAGATCAAGATGTAGAATCAGTAAATATTAAATTCTATGTAATTGGATAGATAGTCCCGTTTTACAACTTTACTTATAATTGACACTAACGTTTGCCGTTAAGCGCGTATACATACACACCTATATACATGCGTGACTTGCTCATATTATTGTGGTAACAGTCAGAGCGAGACTTCTAATAAAGCATACAAAGATGCGGCGAGGAATCGTGGATGGAAATCATTTGACACATGCGCACACCCAGTCAAGCTGATAACATGCTTTACGGTAGTTAACTACATAAGTTTAGGATATAATTGTTGAAGTTTATACAGTTTCTATATATATATATATATATATATATATATATATATATATATATATATATATATATATATATATATATATATATATATATATATATATATATGACGGTACTATAGAGTTTCACGGCTAATTTTAAACTTGTAAATTTATTTATCAATAGTTTATATTCCAAAAGTAGTAATATTAGCAGCAGCAACATCATCATTAGTAGTAGTAGTAGTAGTTGTTTTCTTGTAATCATAAGGTACTTTAAATTTAACGTAACATTGTACTTAGGATCAGCAGTTCGTTTACGTCACTGGCCTGAGAATGAGTATCGTCATTAGAAAAAAAGCAATACAAATAATACAAAACAAATAGTGTTTCTGTTGCATAGACTTTATTCATGACAGTTATTTCAATTAATGTAAATACATACGAATATATAGCATAAAACGTTTGATAATATCAGAATCTGTTTTACACTGTTCTCTTGGAAATGTTCATCGATTTGAGGATTAACAGTGTAGAATTATTACAAGCACATTTACAAGTACAAAATGTATTTACGTGACAGCTAACATACCTTTCTTTGTAATTAAACCTAATATTGTGTCAATAACGTTTGCAATTCCTATTAGAAGGACATCCTGGCATATCTTTTTATAATTTTGGAAGCAGTTCTTTGTTATTTGTTGACGACAGATATGACACAACTTATCGAAATAACGCAATCGTCGTTAAGCGGTTTTAAATCTCGGAGACCGGTCAGCTGGAAATTAATACAATATAGGTAAAAAAGTAATAACAAAGAAGATTTCAAAGCAAAGCACAAATATGATTTCAAAATTTCGGACTCTTTCTCCAGCCCGTGAGCTATATATTCCTTTGTCATCTTTAAATGTCTTCCTCTCTTGAGTGTTGGTAGAATAGAGAAAATTCCCGCATACTGGAAACCCGTTTGGTGGTTTTGGTACAAGAGAAAATGACTCGTTTAATAGCAGACGCATTCCTTCTAAATGGTGTACCTCCATATGACAGTGCATAACCCATAGTCCTGGGTTGTCTGCACGGAAGCGAACGACCGCATAACCGCCAGAAGGGACTACTAGCGTATCCTTGAGTGGGGCTCTTTCAAATTTAAGACCAGGAACATTTCCTTTAATCCAAGAGCGGTCCGACCATGTTGCATTATTGCAGTAACTTTCGTCCCTATTTATGTTCCCCCTACAATTGACATCCAGATTTTCTCCAATATTTTTAGCAGTTATGTTATCATACTTGCCGTAGCCCATTTTCATCACATAGAAAGGATGTCCGTGAAGGTGTATTGGATGTGGCTGGCCCTTTCCTAAACCCATGTTCGTAAAAACAAGTTGCACGACATTACCATAGGTAATATCAATTGTATGGGTGCACGTGCACATTCTGTCCTCTCCACATGTTTGTTTTGCACAATGGAATGTCCCTTCCGTGGGTTGAGTAAGAGCCGAAACGGTTGGTGTTTTAAACACTATACCATTAACAGAAGCGGGATGTTCACCTGGTATAACAAAATTCAGAAAATGTTCCTCAAAATGATATCCGTCACTTCTTGGAGGAGGTTCGTTCCAGACGGCACCGTTCAAATCGTTAAAAGTTAGACAACCTGTATAGTGAGAAGGTGGATAAAATAGATAGGGACAGTTAGCCACTAAGCACCGACTAGAGGCAGAACACGTCATGCGCGATGTGGTTGGTTCAGCGACTGGAGCTCCGTGATACCTGAGAATAGCTTCTGTCCTGTGGTTTTTGTGTATTTCTACAGTCTCTGCCCTTATCCAATAATTAGAAACTGTACGATTCGTGACCAGAATGAAGTCGAACGATTCTCCTGGATTGATGATGAAAGATTCTACCGCGACGTGTTCAAGATCATGACCATCAGAAGCAACAAGCAGCAGCTGATGCTGGTCCACAGAAATTCTAAAGGCAAGCATACTACCGGCACCTATCACCCTAAACCGGTAAGACTTTCCTTGCATCACGTGGAAGACCTCCAATGGTGCACCATTGTTACTTCCTGTTTCAGGATCATGGAATCTTCCCCGGCCATTAATCAATCCAGAGTGAAAATGGAACACGTCAAACGCTGTACCATCGATGGCCTTCGAAGGAATAGCAGGTGTTCTTCCGTGATACAGACCGTGCACATCTTTCATGTATGACAGTAGCGAATCCATGTCGTGATTATATTCTATGATAGTCATTATATGCTCGTCCTCCTTGTGATACTTGTGTTCACGTATGATCAATGCACCGAATATACCCATCGTCCTCTGTGTACCTAAATGGGAATGATACCAATGCGTTCCGCTTGGCTCTGCTTTGAATCTATAAGTGAAGGTTTGTCCGGGAAGAATTGGGCACTGGGTAATAAATGGAACGCCATCCATCCAAGGGGTTCCCTTTTGAGTGATGCCATGCCAGTGTATTGTGAGTCCTTCATTTATTAGGTTGTTTGTCACATGAACTATGACCGTCTGCCCTTCATAAACAATAATTGTTGGACCTGACATTTTCCCATTCACTGCTCCGACCAATCTTGGTTTCTCCCATCCGTCAGCAGTAATTACATCTTCCATATGTATTGGCTTTGCCTTCGACGTGTCATTCACATCGTACTTGTAGAGATTCCCAGCCTTTGCATAAACAAGGTCCCCGTTTCGCATCATGGTCAGTCTGTGGTCAACGTTGAGGAAAAATTCACATTCACTATCCTTTACAGTGCAACCATTACACACTGGAATAGTTCCCATGGTAACAAAACCGGTGAGTATTAACCACAAAGCCATGTCTTAAATCTGCAATAAAAATAGCATTGAATTAATTTCCATTTAAGGATTTGTATTCCTTCCAGAATTTTTTTTTTAAACATTTATCAATCCACCATGTTTCAAAAGTATGAAACACATTATCTTAGGAATACATTTTCTTTTGATCAGATACTTTGTAATTTTGAAATTAGGTAGGACTCTTTGGCATGACATGTTCAGTAAATGTTTTATCAATATTTGGCTGAGGTGCAGTGAACTAATTTGACAAATTGCGTGCATTAATGAAAAATTAATTTATTTGGGTTGACAAACAGTGTGCATGAACGAAAATTTAATTTATTTCTAAGTTTCACACGCAAAATCATTGTAAAGTAACACTATATTTTTCCATAAACAATATGACACCATAATTATGTTATTGACAATTAGTATATTTAATTACTGAAATCTGGCGACAGTGGCGTACCTGGGGAGGGGGTACAAGTTGCATTGGGCGCCGTCGGGGATGGGGGGGGGGGGGGGCGGAAGAAGAGGATTAGAGCATTCAGTGTATACTTTTACAAAGTGTGCTTCAGAAGAAACAACTGAGTAAACAACTAAGTCCGTGCCAGGATGTCTGGATGATTGAGATTAACTCTGGTTCAAACTGAATCTGGGTCACGCGTACTTATCCAGTCACCTCGGGCGCTACGCCTGGGGGGGGGGGGTGAGGGGGGTAGGAGGGACAAAAAATACGAACCTTGCACCGGGTGCCCAACACCCTCGCTGCGCTACTGTCTGGCGATTAATTTACATTTTACACCTAATGATAACGAAGAATCGTTAGAAGAAATCCACCGTTATGTATTTTGGTATCAGTCAACACTTACGCTTAGTTCAGGTGAAGGATTTACCTTCTAATTACAATTAACCGCTCCGGTGGCCTAGTGGTTAGAGCGTCCGCCCCGGAAGCGGGAGGTCGTCGGTTCGATCCCCGGCCGAGTCATACCAAAGACTTACAAAAATGGTACTAACAGCTGCCTCGCTTGACGCTCAGCATAAAGAGGTTAGTGTTAGGACTGGTCTGCCTGGTGTCAGGATAATGTGACTGGGTGAGACATCATGCTACATGTCTGCGGCATGATGTCTCAGTGCTAGACATCACTATAAACTGCCTCACTGCATACATCGTAGCGATATGACTGAAAAATTGTTAAAGCTACGTTAAAAATCCTAATCGAACAAAAATCTAATTACAATTCTATAAATATCGTTTATACGATGCAATAATAAGTGTTGTCACATTATTTGGATTCACAGTTTGGCATTAATCAACGGGAATCTCGCTCTTCTACATTGTTAACAAATTTAATGAATGATATTGTTCGTGTGCAGTGTACATGTAAATGATGTTTTCTCCATAAATAATTTTTTCGATATTTGTGTTAGCATATTGCAGACGATACAGTAATTTGTACAAAACCAGAACAGCTATTTCAAATCTTTTTAATAAGACTGGATGTATTTCTGTAAACTTCATGTTAACACTAGTAAAATCAAAGTCATAAAATAAAAGTCACGTTATTTGAAGGATTAAAATGAAAAATTATGTCCTATCCATCTCATTATCCTGACACCAAAGCTGACCAGATTAAAAGAAACGTCTTAGTGCTGAGTGCCAAGCAAGACAGCTGTTAGTACCATTTGTATAAGTCTTTTGTATGACTCAGCCGGGGTTCGAACCCGTGACCTCTCGCATCCAAGGCGAACGCTGTAACCACCAGGCCACCTGAGTGGTCTCTCTGTTTATAAGAAAGGAGACAAAACCCCATCGTCGAATGTTATCCCGATTCATGAGAAATGAGACAAAACCCATCGTCTAATGTTATCCCGATTCATGAGAAAGGCGACAAAACCCATCATCTAAGGTTATCCCGATTAATGAGAAAGGAGACAAAACCCATAGTTTAATGTTATCCCGATTCATAAGAGATTCATAAGAAAAGAGACAAAACCCCATCGTCTAATGGTATCCCGATTCATGAGAAACGAGACAAACCCCATCGTCTAATGTTATCCCGATTCATGAGAAAGGAGACAAAACCCCATCGTCTAATATTATCCCGATTCATGAGAAACGAGACAAAACCCAACGTGTAATGTTATCCCGATTCATGAGAAACGAGACAAAACCCATCGTCAAATGTTATCCCGATTTCATCTAATGTTATACCGATTCATGAGAAAGGCGACAAAACCCTGTAATCGAAGGTTATCCTGATTCATGAGAATGGAGACGAAACCCATCGTTTAATGTTATCCCGATTCATGAGAAAGGAGACAAAATCAATACCCATCTCATTATCCTGACACCAAAGCTGACCAGATTAAAAGAAACGTCTTAATGCTGAGTGCCAAGCAAGACAGCTGTTAGTACGATTTGTATGTCTTTTGTATGATTCAGCCAGGGTTCGAACCCGCGGCCTCCCGCATCCAAGGCGGACGCTGTAACCACCAGGCCACCTGAGTGGTCTCTCGATTTTTAAGAAAGGAGACAAAACCCCATCGTCGAATGTTATCCCGATTCATGAGAAATGAGACAAAACCTTCGTCTAATGTTATCCCGATTCATGAGAAAGGCGACAAAACCCATCATCTAAGGTTATCCCGATTCATGAGAAAGGAGACAAAACCCATAGTTTAATGTTATCCCGATTCATAAGAAAAGTTACAAAACCCCATCGTCTAATGGTATCCCGATTCATGAGAAACGAGACAAACCCCATCGTCTAATGTTATAAAACATATTGCCTACAGTTATACCAATTCATGAGACAGGCGACAAAACCCCGTCATCTAAGGTTATTCCGATTCATGAGAATGAAGACAAAACCCATCGTTTAATGTTATCCCGATTCATGAGAAACGAGACAAAAACCATCGTCTAATGTTATAAAACATATCGTCTAATGTTATCCCGATTCATGAGAAAGGAGACAAAACCCATCGTCTAATGTTATCCCGATTCATAAGAAACGAGACAAAACCCATCGTCAAAATGTTATCCCGATTCGTGAGAAACGAGGCAAAACATATTGTCTAATGTTATCCCGATTCATGAGAAAGGCGACAAAACACTGTCATGTAAGGTTATCCCGATTCATGAGAAAGGAGACAAAACCAATCATTTAATGCTATCCCGATTCATGAGAAAGGAGACAAATTCCCATCGTCTAATGTTATCCTGATTCATGAGAAAGGCGACAAAACATATCGTCTAATGTTATCCCGATTCATGAGAAACGTGACAAAACATCGTCTAATGTTATCCCGATTCATGAAAAATGAGACAAAACCCCGTTATCTAAGTATAGACCAATTTATCTGCTAGTATTTAGTGTGTATTTGTGGTTATGTTTATATATATATATATATATATATATATATATATATATATATATATATATATATATATATATATATATATATATATATATATATATATATATAATTATATTCAAACATCTATATAAGTTTTGCACTAAAAAGACTTGATATACGAATATTTATCTCTTTCCGTTCGTTCAAATAGACCAATCATGCTGCTAAGATTATTTTGTACACATCTAACTATGTATCTATGTCGTGCGCGACGAATAGAATAACTCTTCCCAAACTAAATATAGTAGATATACGTCTAAGTTTAGAATATGCTAGTGAAGTCCCGGATAATTGATCAATGGAAAATTCTGAACAACCAGGAAAAATCCAAGTGGAAGCTGCATAAAGCGATACAGGTCTTTCCATTTCAAATTCTAGAGAGTTACTTTATGCATAAACTGGTTGGAAACTCTTGCAGAATGGAGAAAAAAGTTAGGATGTATACATAATGTATTCGATTTTAAATAATAAAGTACATAATTATATACGCGATCTTTTGTAACAAAGGAGGTACAAAGCATATAATTACCGTCTACACAGCAACATTCAAAGCAGACTTCAAACATTTGGAAGTCTTTTGTCATCTACGATGGCACTTTGAGACTCTATATTTCACGGTATTTCAAATATTCCTAATCTTATTTTTTTTAAACAAACGTTTCCTCTAAATCTATCAACGTACTATACTCTAAATTTAGACACGCATGTAGTTACCCAAAGCCAACCTTTACAAAGTGGATTTGCTTACGTCCTCATAGTATGGATGTGTTATGAAAACGGCGCTATTTTCTCTATTGCCCCTTATTTAGTACTCAGAGATTCCAACTCGATTAATTCTACCATTTAACACCTCTCTTGTCACTCGAAATTGATTGCTAAGAGGCTACCTGGAACTAATTATATAAATCCTGTAATATTCATAAATGTTCAGACGTATAGCAGCTACAAGCCATTTATTATATTCAAAATGCCAAACAAAATACAAGAATTGGGCTTAAGTGGCTGTAAACAGTACAATATATCTCCCTGTTTTCTTACACTCTCTCTCCCTCTTTCTCGTTCTCTCTCATTGGTTCTTGATTTACTTAATTTTAAACATATCTTTCTCTTGCTTTGCTTTAACAAGTTTTATGTCGTACACTATGCGTTTTTATTTTATGTCGTACACTATGCGTTTTTATTTTATGTCGTACACTATGCGTTTTTATTTTATGTCGTACACTATGCGTTTTTATTTTATGTCGTACACTATGCGTTTTTATTTTATGTCGTACACTATGCGTTTTTATTTTATGTCGTACACTATGCGTTTTTATTTTATGTCGTACACTATGCGTTTTTATTTTATCTTGTCTTCAGATACGCTCGACGTTTTGAAATATTAATTTCATCTTTGGCTCATTTTGGTTTATACTAGGCAAAGAATTACATGATTTAGTTAATATTCTAGGCAAGGAAGTAAATGATTTAGTTAATATTCTAGACAAGGAAGTTTAATGATTTAGTTATTATTCTAGGCAAGGAATTACATGATTTAGTTAATATTCTAGGCAAGGAATTACATGATTTAGTTAATATTTTAGGCAAGGAATTACATGACTTAGTTAATATTCTAGGCAAGGAAGTAAATGATTTTGTTAATATTCTAGGCAAGGAATTACATGATTTAGTTAATATTCTAGGCAATGAAGTAAATGATTTAGTTAATATTCTAGGCAAGGAAGTAAATGACTTAGTTAATATTCTAGGTAAGGAAGTAAATGACTTAGTTAATATATATCCAAACGATTTGTATTTTATTAATAACATTGTATTTAAGTAATGTTGACACCAGATGTAATACAAATTTGTGAAATGATTTGCGCTCACATTACACAAACACATACCCTTTGGTCACAAATTTCAGAAACGTACATGTAATCTATCTGAGGATACTGACTGTTATGGAAAGTAATTGAATTGTGCTTGCCATAAATAGGGCAGTAAAAAAAAATAGAAAGAACAATTAATCTGGGTTAGATTAACCTGGTATCCGTTTGATATTGTTTATAATATTTTCCGTCAGTCATTAATGAAGTTGAACATATGAAATTTATAAATGTTGAAAAACTCCTTCAGCAAATAAAGATCTTTCGATTAACTACAGGTTAACTACTAACGGCCTCGACGCCACAAACCCATCTTCTTCATGGAAATGGATCGTATAATTTGTAAAACCATTTTTGATCTTACCGTAGCTGAAGAATGGGGCAAGTTTATTGCGTTAAGTTTATCTTTTCAATCGCTAGTTAGTCCAGAGGAAAAGCTATTCTGGTGCAATCTAGCGATATAGCCAAAGAAATTAAGGAATAGAGGGCGAAAGGGGAACTGTGCCAAAATCTTTCACACACACACACTCACACACACATTTAAATTCGTATTTCGAAGTTAATGCTTCCGTTACGAGCATTACCTGACATTTGAGGCAAGCTCTATTTCATATATATATATATATATATATATATATATATATATATATATATATATATATATATATATATATATATATATATTTATCCAAATTGTTTGGGTTACAATTTTTATCTTAACTATGCATAACTGAATTATTTACTTTATTCTTTAGTTTTAATTATATTTTTATTGGGATTGTGAGAGAACGTACCACTTAGGAAAATATCAGCATAATTAACCAGATCAGCCATAAATTTTAAATTTTCAGCATTTAGCGATAAACACATACTTTTCCAAATATACTTTTGGTTGATATTCATGCCCATCTCACCTCCAGCTCTCACCCCACCCCACCCGCAGTCTCGAATTGTTTGGGCAAGAAACTGAAGGTAATGAAATAACAAATATCATATCGTATCTGCATATTGTTCTTGGAGTGTCTTCTACATTTTGTTGCCTTTATGTATCGACTTTGTTCATGCTAAATCCTGAATTACGGGCATAACCTGGATAATTCAGACCATCATTTGAATATAATTCATTTTATGAAAATTATACGACTATTTTGTTTCCTAAGAACCAACGTCTGAATCCCAGTCTAGATTGCAATTGACAATTTGAGGGAAAATATGGGTAATTACATCTAGTGATAAAAAGATATTTTCTTATTCGTGTGAAAGTCAATACTGAAAAACCCGTATCTCTTTCCCCTAGTTAGATATATGAGTACGTTTTTAATTCAAATGACATGAAAAGTATTTATTATTTATTCAAAATTTAAAATGATTGGATTAAAGGTGATTACTAGAAACGATTTGATGTTAGTTTCAACTTACTAGTTTACTGGCTTCCTTTCTGCAGACTTTTCGCTCTGAATTCTTCTCAACTTTCTAGTAAAGTTATATACTTAATGAGAATATGCAGATCACTTCCTGCAAACGGAGAACTGAAACAATGCCTTCTGTCTCCGAAGAAGTCTAACCAGCAATTATACACACTCCTGCGACACGGCTATAATGGCAAAGAGTGAGACATGCGCAAAAACAAAAACACGTACAGTATACGGAGGATTAGAATTGTATCCTTTATAAGCAGCAACGCCACGTGTGCATGCTGTATTTGGACACGAAATGGTTCCCACTTTCAAACTCCCATATACCTCTGTTACAAATGATATCCTAGGCATTATCACACAGAGATGTTACAAATGATAATCTATGCATTAACAAAGAGACCTGTTTATAATGTTAATCTATGCATTAGCATACAGACCTGATACAAATGCTAATCCAGGCATTATCTTACAAATCTGCTACAAATGCTAATCTAGGCATTATCACACAGAGATGTTACAAATGGTAATCTAGGCATTATCATACAGACCTGTTACAAATGATAATATATACATTAACAAAGATATACGTTTCTAATGTTAATCTATGCATTAACATATAGACCTGGTACAAATGATAATCTAGACATTATCATACAAATCTGTTACAAATTATATTCTAGGTTTTATCATTTGACATATCTATAAATAAAATGTCAAACTCACTTAGGCCCCTGTTACAAATCAATTTAGGCATTATCACACAACAAACCTCTGTTACAAATGATGCTATATGCATTAACATACGGACCTGATATAAAAGATGATAAATGAATTATCAGACAGACCTGTTTCAAATGATAATCTAGGTTGTATTACACCTACCTGTTACAATTGATAATCTTGGCATTATCACACAGACCTGTTACAATTGATAATCGATTCATTATCACAAAGCTTTGTTGAAAATGATAGTCTACGCCTTATTAAACGGACATGTTACAAATGATAATCTAATCATTATCACACATAATTGTTACAAATGATAATCTAGGCATTATCACACTGACCTGTTACAATTGATATTCGATTCATAATCACAAAGCCTTGTTACAATGATAATCTAATCATTATCACACATAATTGTTACAAATGATAAACTAGTCATTATCACACGGACTTGCTACAAATGATAATCTAGGTATTAACATACTTGTTACAAATGATAATCTAGGTATTAACATACATACTTGTTACAAATGATAATCAAGGTATTAACATACTTGTTAAAAATGATAATCTAGGTATTAACATACTTGTTACAAATGATAATCTAGGTATTAACATACATACTTGTCACAAATGACAATCTAGTTATTAGCATACATACTTGTTACAAATGATAATCTAGGTATTAACATACATACTTGTTACAAATGATAATCTAGGTATTAATATACTTGTTAAAAATGATAATCTAGGTATTACCATACTTGTTACAAATGACAATCTAGGTATTAACATACATACTTGTTACAAATGATAATCTAGGTATTAACATACTTGTTACAAATGATAATCTAGGTATTAACATACATGCTTGTTAAAAATGATAATCTTGGTATTAACATACTTGTTACAAATGATAACCTAGGTATTAACATACATACTTGTTACAAATGATAATCTAGGTATTAACATACATACTTGTTACAAATGATAATCTAGGTATTAACATACTTGTTAAAAATGATAATCTAGGTATTAACATACTTGTTACAAATGATAATCTAGGTATTAACATACATACTTGTTACAAATGATAATCTAGGTATTAACATACTTGTTACAAATGATAATCTAAGTATTAACATACTTGTTGCAAATGATAATCTAGGTATTAACATACTTGTTACAAATGATAATATAGGTATTAACATATATACTTGTTACAAATGATAATCTAGGTATTAACATGCATACTTGCTACAAATGACAATCTATGTATTAACATACATAAGTATTATCATCTGAGATCTCTAGTATATCTAGACAAGTCTTTAAATTAATTTCTTTCTATTTTTTACGAAAGCTGAACATTTTTATAGAATTGTGTCATGTGTTGGATCAAAAGTATATAACTCTTCAGCTGCACGTCGTCTATTTAAAATATGGATCCACGATAAATTTTCAAAGTCACGATTAATAACATTCATGGATTCTAAAAGTTGAATTCAAGAGAAAGATGGAAAATGTTGAAACTTAATTCCATTAAATAGAAGTCTTGGTATTTGTAGAATTTTTCGAAAGCTTATATTCCTGTGGAATTGACATATTGTGTTTGTAGACTTTTTCGAAAAAATCATATTTCTATGAAATTTATATATATGTGTTTTTAGACTCTTTAAAAGCTTTTATTAATAAAATATTTTCTTTGTAAAACTTTAGTATGGTCAAATACTGTTCTTGGTGAGATTGAAAAAATGGAGCTCCAACCAGAAATACAGCATTGTAAACGTACCACAATATCAATAAATGCTATTTCTTTTGGGTCTTTTATATCTAAATAACATGTTATATGTCACATTTTTTTTTCTTATAAGGACAGCACAAAAAAGACTTCTTTACTGCGACAAAATAATAAGTTAAATTTAGTTCTAGTCATATTTTTTTAAAACACCAGAGTACATGTGTGAAAACACTGTCAACATTGGAAAGAAGTGTAAGATGTAAGTCTCCTAAAGGCGGACAACATTACCTTACCAAATTAAACAACCACTATCTTACCAAATTAGACAACATTACCTTACCGAATTATACATTACCTTACCAAATTAACAACATTACCTTACCAAATTAGACAATATTACCTTACCAAATTAAACAACAATATCTTACAAAATTAACAGCATTATCTTATCAAATTAGACAACATTATCTTACCAAATTAGAGAACAGTTCTGTACCAAATAATACAACATTACCTTACCAAATTAAGCAACATTACCTTACCAAATTAAGCAAGATTACCTTACCAAATTAAATAAGATTACCTTACCAAATTAAACATAAATACCTTACCAAATTAGATAAAATTACCTTACCAAATCAAACAACATTATCTGACCAAATTAAACATTTTTTACCAAATTAAATAAGATTACCTTACCAAATTAAACAACATTATCTTACCAAATTAGACAACAATATCTACCAAATTAGACAACATTATCTTACCAAATTAGACAACATTATCTACCAAATTAGACAACATTATCTTACCAAATTAAACAACATTATCTTACCAAACTAAACAAGATTACCTTACCAAATTCAACAACATTATCTTACTAAATTGAACAACATTGTCTTACCAAATTAGACAACATTATCTACCAAATTAGACAACATTATCTTACCAAATTAAACATTACCTTACCAAATTGAACAACATTATCTTACCAAATTAAACAACATTATCTTACCAAATTAAACAAGATTACCTTACCAAATTAAACAACATTATCTACCAAATTAGACAACATTATCTTACCAAATTAAACAACATTATCTTACCAAATTAAACAAAATTATCTTACCAAATTAAACATTACCTAACTAAATTAAACAACATTATCTTAACAAATTGGACAACATTATCTTACCAAATTAAACAACATTACCTAAATAAATTAAACAAGATTACCTTACCAAATTAGACAACATTACCTTCTATAATTAGCATAAATACAATCAACTTTAGAAGATTCATATTATGTAAGCGAAACAGAAATACAATAAAAACATTTCCAGCAAGTGTTATTTTGCATTATATACGTTGGTAATACATAATATTTAAGACAATGATCGATTGATATGGTTGCACTCCACAGTTTTGTTGTTTTAGATTTTAAAATAAAAATAATTTTCCAGGTATTCGTTATCCATTATTTTTTAAAATTTAAAACGACTTTTACATTTTAGGTACTGTACATCATTTTTAATTCTCTTTATTTTTGGTGATTAAATGGTGTAATTCTGATTACCGATTATAAAGCTTGGTCTTACATAAGATGTGATACCGCTCCGGTGGCCTAGTGGTTAGAGCGTCCGCCGCGGAGGTCGTGGGTTCGATTCTCGGCTGAGTCATACCAAAGACTTACCAAAATATTATTAACAGCTGGCTTTCATGGCGCTCAGCATTAAGAGGTTAGTGTTAGGAATGGTCACTTTGGTGTCAGGATAATGTTACTGGGTGGGACATCATGTTACCTGTCTGTGGTATGATGCCCAAGTACTAGACATCACTGCCTCGCTTCAGACATTGTAGAGATATCACTGAACAATTGTTAAAGCTACGTTAAAAATCCTAATCACACAAACGCACGCACACACACACACACACGCACACACTTTAGATGTGCACCTTTCGTAAGCACTAGTTCATTTTAGACTTCCTGGATTTCAGAGGTAAATTGTACATTTTATATATTTTGTAACTTTTTTGGTGTACTTTCAGAAGCTGCACAATCTAATCTGGCAAAATTCTCTTTCCCCATTATAAAAACTGCTAAAGAGAGTGTTCTTTTGACAATTCAGGCCAATTTTTCGAGCACATGAGAGCAGCCATTTTGATCCGTGTGCCTAGTTCATTACAATTTCTGCAAGATACAACAGCCACATAAATTGCAGCCACAGTACACGAGACTAACATGGAAGTTTGCAAACATTATGTCCATTTTGTATGCTGCAAATGAAAACAACCAGTTAGAAGTAGCTCAGAAGTTCATAATATTTGTAGAGAGTAGAAATACGTAGAGAGAACATAATATGAGGTGAAAATACATCAATAATCAGTTAAGGAACATTTTTATATAGGAAGTCAATAATGGAGAATGTATGGGATGCTGTAAAGAAACAAAAAAAAACATGATACGTCCACGACAGATTGATAAAAGTTATAATATTGCAAGAGTATATAATAGAATATACGTTGTATCGCTATCAAGTGTTACGATACTATCACAAATGCATTCATGTTCTATAATAAAAGTGTTACGATGATTTTACGAAAGTATTACACTAATATTATAAAAGTAGTACAATACTAGTACAAGTGTATCAATACTGTTACAGTGCTACAATACTATTACAAAGTGTTACAATACTATTACAAAGTGTTACGATTCTGTTACAAAGTGTTACGATTCTATTACAAAGTTTTACGATTCTATTACAAAGTTTTACGATTCTATTACAAAGTGTTACAATACTATTACAAAGTGTTACGATTCTATTACAAAGTGTTATGTTACTCTATTACAAAGTGTTGTGTTACGATTATGTTACAAAGTGTTGTGTTATGATTCTATTACAAAGTGTTACGATTCTATTACAAGTGTTACGATTATATTACAAAGTGTTACAATACTATTACAAAGGATATCCATTGAAGTTTTTAAATTGAAATATAGACTACATTTAAGTGTCAATGCGCTTCTTATTATATAAGGCAAATAGAGATTTTAAAATTTCCTCCTTTTAAAAATATAATCATCTGTGAATATTGATAACAATATACACTGCGATTGTATTGTACATTAACCATGGGCATGATACTCTGTCCTAAAATATTGTATACGAGGTTGGCAACATTAGTAGAATTATAAAGTGTCGGAGAGAAGAAAAAAGTTGTCTGTATATCATTGTTATCGTTATGTTAGTAATCCGTCAGTGTTTCACATCGCATGATACCAAGGAAGTTTTGTTTTTACTGAATCAGCTGGAGTTTTATCATGCACGTCTTTTATTTCATGGTATAAAGTTTATCTGAAAGATTTATGTATTTACTTCAGTGTTATCATGGACATTCCAGGAGTGGGGAAAATACGTATCGTATATTTACTTATTAACGAAATGTTGATCGCACCATGTTCACATAAGCTAACACGTTTATGAATACGCAGATTCTACTTCTAACAATTTGACTAGAATGAAGATACAGGGTGAAAATTTAGTTTATATGAAATTTAATTCAAAGTTGTATTTCAATCCACTGGGTAGTTTGAATCATAGGAATGATTAATTAAGATATTCGCGTCGAGAGTTGTGTACGAACGGCTAGACCCGACGTACGATTTTGCCAAACAATGGTTTGGTTAAGAAAGAAAGAAAGAAAGAAAGAAAGAAATAAAGAAAGAAAGAAAGAAAGAAAGAAAGAAAGAAAGAAAGAAATTAAAGCAATTCTTTGTAACTCAAAAATAGTTTTTCGACAAATTCGGAAAAATGATTTCATTGTCTTATTATGCAAGGTGAAGTATTACGTAATGTTGAGAAGTCGGTTTTGTTTGTTTTGCATATACGAAAAATGACACTAATTACATGTTTGTTTTGCATATACAAAATGACACTAATTACATGAATGGGATGAGACACGACTCCAACATTGAGGTTTGTTTAAAGAATAATTAATAATGATATCATTATCATCTTACAATATTATATTTTTCGACTTCTTGCACTAAAGCTTTAACAAAAAAAAAATGCAAATATTAAGGGCAAGCTTTCTATAGGGCAGTGAGTACAATTAGACGGTTATCATTTGTCTTTTAAGACAGCCATCCCGATTGTGAATGACTTTTCCTAGCTATCAAGTTTGTAATGTAAAAATTTTATATGAAAATGTATTTCGATTTGGAATAATAATAAAAAATCGAGCAAAATGTACAGACATTGATATTAAGTGATCAAAATCCAATTTTAGATTACCCGCAGTAAAACTCTCTTTGGACTTGGATAATTTGGTAGAATTTCTTTGTATTCAACGAAGTTGAAAAAAAGTAAAGAACCTGCATGACTCGTGGAGCAGAAGAAATTTATCCCTTATCGAAAATGTTATTCTGATATAAACGCTGATTCATCTTTTATTGCGCTTTAAAAAAATAAAGTTCATTTTGGGTAGTAACATTATGAGAATTAAAAGAGAAACCCTTTTTAAGGAATACACATTAATCACTTACACTCATTCTTGTCTTGTAAAACACTTTCTTAGATTATTCGTCCTTTATTAAACAGGAATCTTTTTTTTTTACCAAAAGTTGGCTTCTGAACAAATATTTGATTTTTTTAAATAGGAATACGGTTATTTAAATTATGAAGAATTAAACTAAAAGAATTTTTGTTAAACCACTAAAATTAGTTCTGGCACTATGTAAATTATGTATATTCACCATGGCAACATGAACAATTTTCTGTTCATGAATATTTGTCTTAAGACATCATTCATTAGTTGATATAGATAGTTTCAAATCAACTACATGATGGGTAAAAATGGCGTTGTTCTTCAACATCTGGTTTATGCACAAGGATCTCTCTTAAGCTTTCACGAAATAAAACGAAAACACATTTAATAGTTTAATATAGCAACGTGAAAAGAACTAATATTCTAAAACCAACATATAAACATGAAACTTGGTCAAGTTTGTTAGAGTTGCACAATTCACTCAGATGAATGGACTAACTTTTGTTTTTGGTATAGCTTTGTACAAAATATACAAAACTGATTAGTTTTAATCTTAGATTTCTGTCATAGGCATATTGACACAAACCAGATTTTGAATAAGATTTATCTTAGTGACGATTTTCAACGGGCCTCTTGGAAAGGAATACAGCATTTTGAACATGGATCATGTTATTGTTATGTTACTGGTTACTTTTGGAAAGTATGTATAAATCCAAACTTATTACTTGAATTTTAGAATTCGACGAAAAGATGATTTCATTAGGAAATAACGTTTTCATGATTATACTAACTTCCTAATTATGCTCACAATAAATGTTATATTCAGACCATTGTCTATCAAACCTCTCAAGACTCGTTTTTTTTGTGAATTCATGTGTCTGTCTGTCTGTGTATGTCTGTCTGTCTGTGTATGTCTGTCTGTGTGTGTGTTTAAGTAAGCAAATTAAACTTAAGTCAATGCCCCCATAAACTAGAAAATATGTTTGAAAAATGCTCGTAAAACAAAATGCACTTTAAGAATTTTATTTTTATGTTCATTTTATCTTTTTCTTCTTTTTTTATTGTTAACCTTCAACACATTTCAATTTATATAGCAAGTGCGCTATACGTAGTTATCCTAACATTAACATTACCGACCATAGTTCACCGCGTTTACAAACATTCTGAAAGCTCTTGTATCTACTGGTATTTCCTGGGCACATGACTGTGAATTAGTTTTTTCACACCAACAAAAAGCTACTTTAATGTTTAATCCAGCTGTGGGATTTATTAAAGCACATACATATTTCATTTCCCAGTATGACGTGAAAAGTATATTGAAATAAAAATTAATTGTACACACATTATCGCTCCACAGATTTGTATGATATGAGATGATGGGGATGATAAACTGTTGAATACTACAATAAGCTTTCAGTTAACCACTTGGAAGCCAAATTAGACTTGTTATATGCTCAAGCACCTGCTACAGTTCAATTTGTCCATTGTTCCTTTAACATTCTTATAAATTTTATCAATCCTGATTAAATACGGATTTATTAAACTGTTTATTTCATGCTTGTGCATCTATGCACATATATAGAGGATGGGTAACCATTTAATATTGAATTTATGAAACGAGTTGAACAAGGTCCAGCTTTTGCGTGCCATGGCGTGGTTAAAAACGTTTTCCCACGATCCCAGCCAGTCAGTAAAGAGGATACTGCACAATAGTTTCATGGCCTTTTTTGCACTAATCAGAATCACATAAAGTGATATTTTAACATATGAAACTCCATATACTGAGGGAAAACTATACCTATGTGATAAAATCTTGTATCTTATGTTAGTCTTTGAATAATTTAAAAAATTCAGTAAAATGAATTATCATTTTTTAAATAAAAATTATTACCATCAGTACGTATTATGTCCGAAGAATTTCATCTGCGCTATCCATTGTTTGGCCAAGTTGTAAGCATGGCGGCTTGTCCAGAAAGAATACCAGGCTTTAATACTAGTTACGTGCATTTTAACTTCATTTAAGAAGGAGAGATATGTCACTGCTCATAATCATCTTTACAAATTATACACAAAACACCGTGCGGGAAGAAATCTGCTTCTTCAGTATGCCATACACGATAGCTGCTCAAAAAGGTTAAGCAAAAAAAAAAAATATAAAAGATTTGCCTGTTCTGGTTGAATAATGAATATATTTTGCCTCGTTGGTAAAACAAAAAAATAAAAAAAATAAAGTTTTTTTCACCAACTCTATGAAATATTTTCATTTTACCAACAACTATCTTTTAAAATTGATATTAATTATTTTGCTGTAGATAGAACAAGACTGTGATCAGTATGGATCGAACCGCCTCAAAATGTCTTTCTTAGTCTAAACACTGTCTTGCCAACGTATTTATCAGACCTTCCTTTCTTGAAGAATAGTGCGCTCTCTCTCTCTCTCTCATATATATATATATATATATATATATATATATATATATATATATATATATATATATAACCTACTATCTAACTCACCTTAGCGCTTTCGATTCTTAATGAGTCTTTTTAAAAAGCAAATTTATTATTTTTAAAAAAAGACAAGACAAACAAATAAAACACTCAATGTTTACATGGCTGTTTCTACAGGAATTAAACCTATAAATGTATTATTTTTCAACCAGTTTATTTCAACTTGTTGTGGATGCTGGAAAATATTTAATTGACCTAGAAATCGATGGCCATAACGACATCTGTTGTTTTATGCAATGTTATGTAAGCGCAAAAGATATCCTGCATATTTCATTGTTATAGTAGTAGTGATAGGCTTCTGTTAAGCAGAGTTAGATAATTATTTGAAAGAAAATGTGTCGGCTGCAAAATACTATTTTATTTGTGCATATCTGTCTTTTTCCATTCTTCTTGGTTTAAACCGTATGGTTTCAATGTTCAAAGGCGGAGCATCCAATTAGATTACTTTTCTTTCCTGGTTTCGGAACTCGAGTTGGGGTCGTGAGCAATTGCAATAAGCGTTATCCTACTGAAAGTGTGGCCAGGGGAGGAGAAGTGTTGCTTTTGCATAGGCATTAAAACAAGGAATAAACAGATTTCATTCTAGACAAGAAGAATAAATTAAAATGTTGTAAAGAAGCTTACGAATATAACTTTTTGAATTTGGATGATATTGAGGCAAAGGAAGTCTACTGAAATAATATGGCTTCGAGACATTCATGTTGTCCCAGGTAAAATACGTACATGACAAAAATGGAATTTGTTTATTATATAGGTAGAGAAAGATGGTAAATAGTGAGAAAGTAACAACTGTGCCGTAAACAACAAATCTACTCAAATACATATTTATTTCAGAGTTTAAACCGGGATCAAAGCAATTATAACTATAGTACAATGTCTCGACTGATTGCCGAATATCGTAGATACCTTTTGTTTTAAAATGTAGATGGTAAATACAAAATGTTCGCACGTGATGCAATAGCTTCAGTTGTGTTTTCCTGGTAATGAGTTCACCATCCTGGATTAAAAAGGACACCAAATGATTACCAGATGACTGACGGAGGGACGAATATAAACATGATTCCAAATTTGTATACCAAAGAAATAGAACATACCAAATTTACATGGTCGAACCTTAACGGGTGACCACAAAACAATTGAGATAAAATACAGTTAGGTTATGATTCTAGGGAACATGTGTCTGAACTCGAAATATGTTTGAAAATTTCTTAAGTTATCTACAAATATAGTAGAGGTATACGAAGTTATTTGCTTGTTTCGACGAATGAAACTGATACAGTATGTGCAATTGTCCCCCATATTACGTAAGCAACACATTAATACAATTCAACGTCTTTAAGGAATATTAATTCGGTGAAGATTAAATAGGCAGATCGTATTTTTTCTGAATACATTTAAATTATTTCAAATCAGTTAAAATAAATCGTCGTGCTTTTTTCAAAGCTTTCTAAATTGGTTTAGACTGTCTCTCTATTTAATAAGACCAATACATTTCTCCATCAGATCACATCATTCTGATGGGGTATTGTAAACGTATTAGTGAATGTTTTAAACAGGAAGACTACACAATATATAGTGCATCAATTATGAAAGCTTACAGAAAACATAATAAAGAATACAGATGTAAAGCGTGATTGTGAAAATATGAATCAAGGAAGGTTACATAACATCAGACACTAGCCCGTTGATACTGCCATACCTCTCGTATTAATCAATATATATATATATATATATATATATATATATATATATATATATATATATATATATATATATATATATATATATATATATATATATATATATATATATGTGTGTGTGTGTGTGTGTGTGTGTGTGTGTGTGTGTGTAACAAACGGAGATTAAACTGAACCATGCATTCACGTATTCTAAACTTATTCTGGTTAGACACACGCTTTCAATCATTAGTTGTGAATGGATACTTCTGAGATGGCAATTGTACTATTTTAATATATTCGATTCCTACATGGATTCAACAGGTAAATGTTCTTGCTCTTTCTGGGGTTTTTCATGTAGTGGCTTTCGACATGGCTTGCATTCGGGATTCCTTCTTGCCTGTTGGATGTAGGCTATGCTGATCACGAGCAGTAATACGGACAGCACCATAACCGCCATCCAGTAACCTGTCACATCTGTGGACGACAAAAGAATGCATCATACAGACATGGGGTTTGCCTTTTTCTAACTACCAACTCAAAGTGCTGTCTGGTCTAAATATTAACATGACATCAGGTGCTATACCTGAGATCTGGCTTGTACCGAATGATATACTACCTGATTGATTTATACTTTCAATTTTACTACTCTAAGAGTATTTTAACTTGAAGTAGAGATGTAGGTGGAACTGATAACCTGCAAATATACCTATTTTTCCCAATCTTGGTAAACTAATGAAACATTACATATTTTCATCAGGAGAATGTGTACGACCTTCTATATATTCGATATAGATGCGTGTATGTATTGACGGTATTATTAAACAAAGAAATACATTTCTAATTAAGATATAAGTAATTATGTGAAAAAAGCTGGCAAAATCAGAGATTAGGTAAATTATCAAGGTTAAAATAATCAACTATCTTACCCGCCGTTTTCATACAAGAGTCTTCCAGTTCTGTTTTATTTAATTCCTCTCTCAGATAAGTAAAACTCCGACATTCAGGAAAGCCCTTTGGCGGCCTTACTGCAAGTGCTAAAGATTCATTCACCAAAAGGCGCATACCTTCTATATTATGTATCTCCATGTGGCAGTGTAAGTCCCAGAGTCCCGGATTATCAGCAAGGAAGCGAATGACCACATAGCCACCGGAAGGAATAACCACAGTATCTTTCATCGGAGGCCTGTCCAATTCAAGGTGTGGGACATTGCCATTCCGCCACCCGGGGTTAGACCAGGTTGGGTTATTGCAGTAACTTTGTTCCCTATTAATATTCCCTCTACAGTTAATATCTAAATTATCCCTATAAAATTTTGCAGTCCTCCTATTGTATTTACCATATCCCATTTTCATAACAAAGAAGACGTGCCCATGAAGATGAATCGGATGCGGCATACCCTTGCCTATTCCCATATTGGTAAGAACTAGTTGGACGACATTGCCATATCTGATATTTATCGAATTAGTGCATTTGCACACCTTCTCCTCGCCACAAGCTGGTTCTTCACAGGGAAATTGCCATTCAGTCGGTTGAGTTAGAAGAGGAACTGTTGGTGTTTTGAATGCTTTACCATTAACCGAAGCAGGATTTGCACCAGGTATACCAAAATTTAAAAAGTACTCCTCGAATCGACCTTCTTCAATCTTCGGAGGTGGTTCATTATCACTTGCTCCTTTTATTTCATTGAACGTAACACAATCAGTAAACTGAGATGGCGGAAATATGGAGAAGGGACAATTAATCACCAAACACCTATCCGTTTTTGTGCAATGTTTTTTGGAGGACTTAGGCTCATCGATAATGGCTCCGTCATATCTCAGTATGGCTTCTGTTTTATGGTTCATACCAACAACCAGTGTTTCTGCTCGTATCCAATAATTTGAAACAATCTGGTTAGCTACCAAAATGATATCAAACGTTTCCCCTGGACTGATGATGAAAGATTCAGCCATTATAGGCTCGATGTCATGACCATCTGAGGCAACAATAAGTAGTGAATGATTGTCAACCGAGACCCTAAAAGGATGCATAATGCCGACGGCAAGCACTCTAAATCTGTATGACTTTCCTTGCTGCACATGGAAGCACTCTAATGGCGCATTATTATGTATACCTGTTTCAGGATCATGGAATCTTCCTCGCCCGTTAATCAGACCGGAGTGAAAGTGAAACATGTCAAACTCCGTCCCATCTATGGCCTTTGGCGGGGAGGCGGGAGTTCTTCCGTTATATAGCCCGTATACATCCTTCATGTAGGACATTAGTGAATCCCAGTCATGGTTATAGTCTTGGATTGTCATAATATGCTCGTCCATATCGTGTTTCTTTCGTTCACGAATGATCAGTGTACCAAATATACCCATTGTGCTTTGTGTCCCTACGTGCGAATGATAAAAATGGGTTCCACTTGGCTCTGCTTTGAATCGGTAAGTGAACGTTTGTCCAGGAAGAATGGGACATTGCGTTACAAATGGAACTCCATCCATCCAAGGAGTTTCCTTTTGAGTGATACCATGCCAATGTATTGTAAGTGCCTCATTGATCAAGTTGTTCTTTACATGGGCAACGACATATTGTCCTTCATACACGATAATTGGAGCACCAGGCATTTTTCCGTTCACGGCTCCAATAAGCCTAGGTTTTTCCCACCCGTCTGCAGTAATGACCTCATCTATGTTCACAGGAACTGCGTTAGATGTGTTCACCACGTCATACTTGTAGATGTTACCGTCTTTTGGATAAACAAGGTCTCCTTCTCTCATCATGGTTAGTCTGTGGTCTACTTCCAAAAAGAACACACACTCGGTATCCTCCAAAGTGCATTCTTTACACAATAATTTCCTAATGATGACGGTTAACAGGAAAATCATCCACCACGGCGTGACGTGCATCTAAAAGAGAGGGCGAAGAGCCAAATAAGTTTTCGGCAATTTTCAAAGGAATATAAACCAAGACTACATTACATGAAAATCGTCTACGTCCAAATCAGTAAATCTATAACGTGAACTGTTTGGCTTAATGCAACGGAACACATTTTGCAGCATGCAGCAACAACAATATTAACACCACCACCACTACTACTACTGCTGATAATAATAATATACTTTGTTTATGCTCGATGTAATGTTGAGCAGGAGGAACTATTTTGTTTGATGTAATAACATTTACAGTATTCATCTTATGTACACTAAATTACATGAACTCTTTAAGTATTATAATAGCTTGCGAGCAATAGAAAACTGCAGTTT
This sequence comes from Unio pictorum, assembly GCA_030141615.1. Classification (NCBI taxonomy): domain Eukaryota; kingdom Metazoa; phylum Mollusca; class Bivalvia; order Unionida; family Unionidae; genus Unio; species Unio pictorum. The sequence continues at coordinate 6,292,766 of JARLTB010000152.1, read as the reverse complement.
AGTGAAACAATATAATTTGGACTGAAATGAATAATCAGAACAGCAAGAATTTACGTTTTAATAGCAATAGTTAAAAAAATATTCGATATTAATACACCGTTGTATGTAAACTCCGATAATAAATCTTGTGTTTCTGGCTAATTATACGACGCACCTGATGCGACTATGGACCTCACATGGATCGAGTGAAAGTATTAGGATAAAATGTTTTAACATGAAAAGATAACCATCGGAATTTGTCAAATAATGATTTACTCGGTGTTGAATATTCGTTATCTAAATGAGTTCAAGCCATGTTTTTTTCTCTTTCTTTGAATACGCTTATAAAAGAAACGATGAACAATGTCCTCATATATTGGGACAAAATCAAAATGAAATCACATGAAACACTTCTAAAACGTAACTGACGATTTGTGTTATAAATGGACTAATTGTTTTAATATTTTAAGTTTTAATAAAAGCAAAGAACAAAAGTTTCGTAAATACAGAATTGCTTTGTTTATTCCATGATAAGTTTGTCGATTGTGACTATTAAATTATTTTCAAAGGCAATGGTATGAATCCTGGCTTCTGTATTAGAATATTGTCATTAACCAGAATGCATTGCTTTTATAACATGTCCTAATAACAATCAAATGCAATTTCCGGTTTCCTTTCCTGCAAGTGGCAGTCAGTGCGGTTGTGGCTCGAAATTAAGCCTGAAAATAAGTTAAGGAATTTATTTTCTGACAAGAGATCACAACATAAATTTTCTGAGCAATTCTCTCATATCTGTTAATTAATTATTTAATTATTGGAACTACTTCGATATTTGTTTCCTATCTATTTACCATAAAATAATACCACTATATACATTCATTAGACTAAAGTCCATATTACGTTATGAAAATTCAAGAATCTCTTTTGTTCATTTTCAATACAGGATGTACGGACATTTCATACATATAGTCCAAACCATTAAGGACGATTATTAGTACTCGTTACGACGTGAACTTTTATCCCTCCTACCAAATACGTGATATTATCGACGACACTCTGGAAGGGAATAGGTTAATAGGAATATAGGAGTCATTACTATCCTTTAGAGTGTCTGATCAGTTTTCGGCTAGATTTGAGATTGTCAGACGGCATTAAAGAACATAAGCGGTTAATGAATAAATGTCACATGACTCACGGCAGTATTTCAACGTTAACTTCACGTAAACAATGTAAACACGTCATTATGCGGTAATGTATATTTCTGACATTTCCAAGAAAAACCTGTTACCATACAAATCCGCATGCATTGCGTTCTTTCATTATAAAGGTTACTTTTCTTTGGCGATAATCGGATGCTATCCATTGAGTACTTTTATTAATTAGTTTGACCCTGTTCATATATTATTTTATTTTTTCAGTGTTAGAATGACGCATTTTACATCAGCGATTATGTCCTTGTTGAATAGAGGTCATACCGTGTTTAGTTTAAACGCAGATATGTCTATTTACTACGGGCATAATTATCTGCGTCTGTTATATCATAAACAGTGATCGTGTTATTAATTTTAGATGGCAGTTGGGGTTTATCGTGCAACTTCCACCACATTTCTTTCACTTGTTGTCTTTAATCAGTCTCTTTAATGTGTGTGTGATAAGCATGTCAAGGTAAAAAGCGTTTTGATAGCTTGCAAATCAAGGACGCAAAAAACATTAGTCTATTTCGTACACAACTGGGTCTCTTTTTATGCTTATTTGACACATTTGTATCCCCGATACAGGGACAAATGTACCAGCACACAATCGGCTGAAATTTTGTAGTATTTTCTTTTTATCATACACGTATCCACGCCATTAGGAGTTATATATTAAAATTCATTTTTCTTTTTTATTTCAAAATAATCAGCAATGTATATATATATATATATATATATATATATATATATATATATATATATATATATATATATATATATATATTGCACCTTTAAATGCTGTCCTTGATTATAAATCATAAGGGTCGTTTGTAGACAACATCTTACTATCTTAACGGGTTAGAGCGTGCGCTTAGGATGCTGGTGGTCGCGGGTTTGAACTCCGGCCGAGTCATATAAAAAAAACTTATACAAATAGTACGAATAGCTGCCGATCAACATTAGGAGGTTAGTGTTAGGACTGGTCGGCCTAGTGTCAGGATAATGTGACTGGATGGGACATGATGCTACATGTCTACGACATGATGGTCCAGTACTTGACATCACTATAAACTGCCATACTGCAGATATCGTAGCGATACGACTGAGTTCTTTTAAAAACCACATTAAACATCCAAAAACACGCAAACGTACATAGCTGACGTTTGTTAATGATCGTAGATAATACTTGATGATAACGATCATGTGTTAACAACATGTTAACTATAATATGAATTCGCGATATTGTTTGTTCTACTTGGTAAAACCATAGTCTACCTGATATTTGTCAGGTTGTTTGCTAAAATGTAAGTAAACAGACCTGATCTTGTTTACGAATTTTATGGAAATTTCCAATAAAATTACCTATGGCTAGGACATGTTTTTGCTGTCTTACGTCAGGTGACAGTCTCTCTCTCTCTCTCTCTCTCTCTCTCTCTCTCTCTCTCTCTCTCTCTCTATATATATATATATATATATATATATATAATATATATATATATATATATATATATATATATATATATATATATATATATATATATATATATATATATATATATATAGTTACGTATATTTGATTAAGTCATTTATTTTTGTTTTAATTGTTTGTTTGTCAGATTCAAATTTGACATTTTAAGTTTAAGATTCATTCATTGGGAGATATTTTTTTAAAAGTGGGATGACCTGTACTTTACAAATAAACACCAGATGTTGACCTCATTTCTGACCTGGCTTTAGAGTTGTAAACGAGCTATTAAAATGATTGGTTGATTCCAAGGACATTATGGAGCAGCTTTGTTATAAACATTTTTCTATTTTTAGTTCATGAGAGTAAAATCAACTGATTCTCATCTGGGTCATACGGTGTGCACAAGATTTTTAAAACGTAAATTTGTTCTAAAGATTCTAGAAGATCATGTGACTCCTTTCTTGTTTACGTAAAAACAGGTACATAAATGATGTTTTAGAGCGAACTATTTAGTAGAATCTGGGCTGCTAGAATACTAAGTTGTGTTGTTTTGAGTTATTTTAAATTACCTTGTACTGGAAATTATTTCAATTCGTTTGGATCAAGAGGATTTATTTTGTTACTTATCTGGAAAACAATTGTGCTTATTGAATTTCATGAGACCAGAACTGACTTCATCACGTGACATCGTCTTACATCTTGGCTGCTTCACTAAGATTCGAACTGGGAATTATTAGGACATTTTATTACCAGGACTTTTGCAATTTTACTAGTGGATTATATTTTGAATTATTTTTGGATTAATTTTGGAATTGATTATTAAAACCGTAAGTTATTTTTCTTTTCTTGAAAATATTTGTGCTCAATAAATTGTTTATTAAGTTTTTACAAGCTTGTTATTTTCACTCTTTCTATTTCACTGTTTTTTCGAGCCTAAGCACGTAACAATATATATATATATATATATATATATATATATATATATATATATATATATATATATATATATATATATATATATCTCAAGAAGAACATTTATACATTTTTATCTTATTATCAGTCCTGGCAAAAAAACTTTTAATTGTTTTCAAATAGAATTGAACAAGAATTTGTTTAAATTATCCATTGGATATACGAAGCGCTCATTGACAATTGTGGACTAAATTATTACATTGGCATTTGTGTGAATTCATTTAAACACCCCCATCACACAGCTCTCTTTCTCTCTCTCTCTCTCTCTCTCTCTCTCTCTCTCTCTCTCTCTCTCTCTCTCACACACACACACACACACAAACAAACAAGCACATTATGATGCATGAAGACTGTACTTTTGTTCCTTTTACATTTTTACTTTGTAACTTAAGGAAATAAATTATTTGCTGAATTTCACGAAGCTTGTTGTTGTGCCTGTGCTAGTACTTAGATCAAGACCATAAAGTCGTAACAATATTAAAGGGATATTTTCTTTTTGAAAAACAAATTTTGCGAACTCATCCCAGGACGAGACTAAAAGACAAAAACTAAAGAGTCTGATATTTTATCAATAAAGTGTGATGAAATCTCTGACAACTCGAAATCGCCTGATCGGTAATATAACTTAACACAAGACGTGCAAGCGTGACCTCAACCATCCACTCGATTCGACTTTTGTCACAGTCTTTTATCATTTCAGAATCGCAAGAATCGCAAGAAGACTGAACAGCTACATTGCAGTTCGTCAGGACATTTAACAATGTTTGAATTCATTCAGAACATTCTTTTTTTTATTGAATTCTGGACAAGCCATTTATTTGCGATTTAATTCACAATATTATAAGTGTCTATTGAAGTTTCACATTTATGTTATATAGAACGAAATAACTTCTTAATTTTACATACTTTGTTGGTTTCACTTCCTTCTGCTACTTAATTTAAGACTAAGATTCATAACGTTGTTTGGAACTGTAACGTACAAGCTTTTAATTGCAGTAATAGACAAACAGAACTTAGCAGCTTGAACCTTTCATCGACCTAAGAGCAGGTTTGGGTCTCAAATCAATATATCTTTTGTAGCGTCTAATCTGTCACCCAGAAGCTTATGATAAATTTCATAGAATGAAATGCTTCTGTAAAATCGGAGTGTGTAGCAATTCTACATATCATTTGTATCAAGAGCATGGTCAAATCAGCAAGACCAAACTCACATTTGAAGTTTGTTCACTTTCTACTTCGGAGTGAAAATCAAAAGTCACCGACGGTAATGTAATTAAATATAAGTTTCACTCTTAACCTTTGAATGTATGATTATTTTTCTGTTAGTTTCATCAACGTTTTGATCATGGGTGAACATTATGTATTTTGTATTAAGTCGTTATCTATCAAATACTCAAGGATAGTAAGGCGAAACTGTTTATTCATGAGTCATGGGTCATGTGTCATGCGCACAGCTTAACCTGCAACTTCCTATTATTATTTCTACATTTACCTTTATTTCAATAGAAGCCACTTTTGATCATTTGAAGTATGTTTCATTAACTTCAATAAAATTAATTTATTATTGAAAAATAGTATAGTTGCGACATGTTCAAAATATTTTGAAAACGTAGTCAGTTAATGCGCCATTAAATATAGTTTGCGTAGCCTTAGATATAAGTTTGTAAACGTGCACATTTCATGCGCATAAAACATAAATTTCTTAATTTATGACTAGTAGCATAGATGTCGTTATGGCGCAGTCCACTAATATTTAACAGCAACCCACTCGTATATAATAATAGGCATTACAAATTGTTAGAGCGACAGAACGAAGCGTCCAGGAAAATAGATCAAAACAATGGTTTAATCAATTCGGTTAACTGAGAACTGATATATACATTTGAAACACTTAGATAGAAGATTGTTTAACAGTTAGAATTTCATATTGCCAAAAAAAGTTTTGTAAATTAGGGGCCTCGAGTAACCAAGTGGTCTAAAGCGCTCTCCGTTATGGATCACTACCATCTCACCGCTGTCTGCGTGGGTTCGAGTCTCAGATTCGGCCAATGTGAGTATGTGAGAAAGCTTGCCAGTAGCTCCTCGTGGGTCGGTGGTTCTTTCCATGAGTTTTCCCGGGTTCTTCCGCCACCATTAATACTGGCCGCCAAGTGTATAGCCTATTGTGTGCTGAAACCTGACGATAAACCCTACAACAACAACAATCTACTCGTTCTCAAACAGGAAGAGCTGATTGGGCATGTTTGACAAACAAGAGTACAGATTTTATGGCGTGAACAATCAAGATTTGCAAAAACTCCCTCCCAAAATACTTACACTTACATGGTATTATGTTTGACAAAATTGGATTGCATTGCATCAAATCAAACTGATAATGAATATGAAATTTCTGTAGACGTTTAAAAATTAATGGAATAAAAAGACATGGATCCAGTTTAGTTGACAGAAAGAAGATGATATAGACATATTGAAACGTTTTTTCTTCATTAAATTCAAAATTATTATTATGTTCACATCACCGACTTCAAAATTTGTTTAATCGCGAGTCAGTAAACATCATAGACCGAGTTTGTTCTGCAAAAAAAAGTTTGAAAATTTTTCAGTTTAGTAGAAATAGTACCAGCTTGAAAAGACTATGTCACAGTTTAAGCAACTCGATAGACATTGTGCCTGATTATCTGCCAAATCTACAACAATCATTATCAGTTAAACTTTCTATATGTCTCGTATGGTGATTTAAAAAGAACACTAGTTAACAAACAAGAAGTGTATGTATCAACCAACATCATCCAAAGTCTAGCCGGGCGTTAGTGTCTTCTCTTCCCGACGATGACAATGCCAAGTAACAACAGCTATATCAGATCCCGTCGTTAGCGCGCAGGCCAAAAGCGCACCGACAATTGCGCGCAAGACAAAAGCGCGCCGTCAAAAGCGCGCAAGGCAAAATTTTTAAAGTCAATATGTCAAATAAAAATGATTCATACGTATAAATAATTCATACAATAGAAAATAATCGCGTATTTAAAAAAGGTTTCCTATTATTAAAATCAGTTATAGTTTATTATGTCTACACGGCAAAGAATAAAAAAAAAATGAATTTCAGTTTATTATATCAACCACTTTTCAAATTGCAACGTTATGTGCGATTCCGCGTAGATATTCGATCAATGGTACGTTGCCGTATGTTGGAACCAAAGCTAGCAGGCGTCGATTAAGTCTGAAATACTTTGATATCGATGCCCCAGGCTGTCCAAATCCTGCTTGATATAGTTCGATCATAATCTCATAATTTTCACAAAATAAATTTGGTATTTATAGTTGTCTAGGCTGATACTGCGTAAATGCGCATCTTGATGCCTGCCGACTGAAAACAGTGATTCAAACTTTTAGTTTATTTCTACTAAATATAAAGATTGTACATTCTTTGATGTGTGCTCACTAGAAAGTGGCATATGGAGTTTATACTGCGCGCATCTGACGGGCATATTTCGCTGCGCGCTTTTGTCGGCGCGTTTTTGACCTGCGCGCTAACGACAGGGGTGCCCAATTTATAATATGGGAGTACTTCAAGTCAATTTGTAACATGGGAGTACCTCAAGTCTATTTATAACACGTGAGTACTTCAAGTCAATTTGTAACATGGGAGTACCTCAAGTCTATTTATAACACGTGAGTACTTCAAGTCAATTTGTAACATGGGAGTACCTCAAGTCTATTTATAACACGTGAGTACTTCAAGTCAATTTGTAACATGGGAGTACCTCAAGTCTATTTACAACACGTGAGTACCTGAAGTCAATTTATAACATGGTAGACCCTCAAGTCAATTTAGAACATGGGGGTACTTCAAGTCAATCTGTAACATGTGAGTACCTCTAGTCTATTTATAACACATGAGTACTTCGAGTCATTTGTAACATGGGAGTACCTCAAGTCTGTTAATTACATGGGGGTACCACAAGTCAATTTGTAACATGACTTCAAGTCAATTTATAATATTGGACAAGTTTACAAAAGTTGTAACATGACCTCAAGTCAATTTATAATATTGGACAAGTTTACAAAAGTACTAACTGCAGTGAGAAGCGAACCGGAAAATGCGAGAACTATTTGTATTCACAAATGAAGATGACAAACATTTAACTAAACGAATACAAGCTATATTTGTGATAGAGAAGTGTGTACAGACACAGAGAACATTGTCACTTGAATGCTATTTTACGATGTTTCTGCTCATATCGACTGTAATTCTAAATTTAGATTCTCAATAAAGTAAAAGTACCAAATAATGGGGACAATATTTTAATCAAGAAGAATTTAGAAATGGTTTGGTTAATCAAGAGTAAAGCAAATAACACTGATATGACTAGATTTGTAGATAGCGTATATATATATATATATATATATATATATATATATATATATATATATATATATATATATATATATATATATATATATATATATACATATCACACACACATAGCTTTTATTACATTCTAAGTGTTTCGATTAATTCTATGTATGAGACTTTTACGTGTTGAAAAATACAATGATATGTGCAATCTTCGACGACTTCAGAGATGTATGTACAAACCACGTGACGCAGCACATTATTTTTATGCGCCAGAACTTGTGCATGATGCCATTTTACCCGACTGCGAACTGTTCCTTATGATTCAGAAATGGAATCATAGATTGCATTAGCATAATTCCACATAGTCTTGCAAAAATAAATAACGAATAAATACAGTTTAAATTCCATATAACCCTAAACAGTTCTACTATAGTCCAAAAGAAATTAATATTCCGAATAAGATCCTCAAATGAACGTATTGCAAAGGCATTTCCCAAAAAATCCTTTGAACGGTTCAGAATAGTCCAAGAAGTACCTTGTAGTTTCAATAAATAATCCAAACAAACCACTCCTCTCAAATTTTCTAAAAGAAATATAAAACATATTTGCAGAATGATTTCAACATACGGAATACGAATCCGAAAATGAAACGAAGCTAAAATAAGAATCAATCTGATGATAAGATCTCTTCATATATACACGTTCAAGACTCTGTTAGGACTATATGTTGCAATATACCCGAAGTGACACATCTTACTACTCAATCGTATTTCAAAGCACCTATTCACGTGACTCATCAATGGGAATTAACTCAATTCTTCTAACACTCACCCGACTAAAACACTCCAGCCAATGAGAAATTACCATAACGTTCTCAACAGGCTTAATTAATGGAAACATGATGACATCTATTTAAAGATTCTACATAATCTACAAGTTAAATATCTTAAATAGAATTTTATAACCGAGTACAAAAAATACGTGTGTGTGGGGTGGGGTGGGTGGTGGTGGTGGGTGGTGGTGTTTGATTTGGATTTTTAATGTAACTGTATCAATGTTTCAATCATATCGCTACGATGTATGCAGTGTGGCAGTTTATAATGCACTGGGCCATCATGCCTCAGACATGTAGCATGATGTCCCACTGTCACAGAATTAGGCGAAAATTGAATTTATTTCCTTCTTGAATTACAAACTAATTTCACCATTTTCTTTGTTTCGTCGTACATGCGTTACCTGGGGTGAATAAGTGGTTTTCTCCAAGGTAAGCGGCGTGTAACGATTTGCATGTGCCTGACTTCGAATCACATGAAGTCCGGAACATTAGATTCACGGGGTTCACGGTAATTTTGCCGTGAATTGTGCTCACCTATTTGAGGGTATATAAGGCAGAATATTTCTGATAAATATTACGGGACCAAAAGTATCTTATCACAGGAAAGATAGCTCGTCATTCTATCTCCAGCCAAAGGGGTGAGTGTTAAATTTATATTTCGTTTTATTGTGAATTTTATTCAGTTTATCATTTCATGTAATGATGCCTTTATTACAATGCAGATTTTAAACGTGGAATATTTGGAATTACTAGTCACTATTAGACTTTAAATGCAATAGCGTAATCTAAGTTGTAGATTGTTTTAGAAAAAAACTATTATTAGTTTGGTCTCTTTATTGTAGCTGATAACATCTCTGATAACATCTCTGATAACGTAGCTGATATTGTAGCGGAGCATCTCTGATATTGTAGCGGAGCATCTCTGATATTGTAGCGGAGCATCTCTGAAATTGTTGCTGATTGTAGCTGAACGTCTCTGAACGTATCTGATTGAAGCTGAACGTCTCTGAACGTATCTGAATTGTAGCTGAATGTGATTAATTGTGCCATTTGATTGTGAGATCAAATTGAGGTATCTGGCTGTCTGTCTGTCGGATTGTTTGTCCGTCTACATTTGTTGTGATGTGTAAATATCCGGAAATCTAGAAGTCTGAGTGTCGGAGCTGTCTAGAGATGTAAACATCCGGGGTGGCATCTAGGTATTTGGGAACGTTGGTTCTAGTAGATGCTGTATGCTGTCTGTACGTATAACTGTGGTGGATCCGTGAAGGGCAAACGGCCGATAAAAGTATTGGTCAACCCTAGGTATTCGGGGAAACTGGGCGGCGATTCAACAGTTGGTGAATCGTACGGTTATACAGGGTCGAGACACATGTGTGTGTTGCAATTGTAGTACAATTGAATACAGTGTTATATTTACATAGTTACTTCAAATCACAATAGTATTTCAAGGGATTACATGAATCTCAATAAAAGTTAGCAACTTGATTAAATACATGTATATGTTCATGCTAGTTGTCGCAATCCATACGTGCGATAGTATAGTTTGATGTTTTGTATTTGTTATCGTAATCTATACTTGCGTTAATATAACTTTTGTAAAGGTTCCTTGGATCTGTGTATAGTCCAAGAGATTCCTTTGTATCTGTGTTTTATTTTGTATTAATATTTAATTTATTCATGTATTGTGAATGGTTGTGAGTGTAATTGTGGGTTGAACGCATGAGTTATTGTGTTGATACATCATCATTTTTCATTAATAATTTATTTCATAAATTTATATTTTCTTTCACATATTGTGTTTGTGTTGTTCATTTAATCTACCATCCTCTCGGTAACAATTCTGTTACACCCACCCAGTCGCATTATCCTGACAACAGGACAACACAAGTTATTTATTTATGTACAACACAAATGTGAAAATTCAAGATACTTACAATATTGTGAATTAAATCGTAAATATTCCTAAATGGCCTATCACAAGTCTATACAAAGGATGTTTCGAATGAATTCAAACAGTATTAAATGTCCTGACGAACTGCAAATAGTGTGTGTGTGTGTGTGTGTGTGTGTGTGTGTGTGTGTGTGTGTGTATGTGTGTGTGTGTGTGTGTGTGTGTGTGTGTGTGTGTGTTTAAGATGTGAGTTTCTTACGTACCTTCCCAAAAATGTTCAGTCATATTGCTACGATGTCTGCATTGTGGCAGTTTATATTGATATCTATTGTTCGGGCATCATGCCGCAAAAATGTAGCATCATGTCCTACCAAGTCGCATTATACTGACACCAGACAACAACTCCTAACAAATAACCTCTTAATGATGAGCACCTAGCGAGGCAGCCGTTAATACCAGTTTTATGTCTTTGGTATGACTCGGCATGGGTTCAAAACCGCAACCTCCAGCATCCGAGGCGGACGCTTTAACCACTACGCCACCGTATAATATAGATAGTCATGAGCCAAGAGTTACAAAAATATAAATATTCATAACACCATAACGCTAAAAATTGTTATGAACAAATATTCTTGAAAGAGATGAGAATTTCAGAGTGTGGAAATCAAACGGAAAACGCTCAAAGAGAACAACATTAATAATGAATCCAAATAATAATAAAAACAATTCAAGTGTCGTGAAGATATATCGTCTGTCAGGTTAACAATTATTGACGATGTCTTGGTGCAAGTCAGTCTCATAAACAAAATAATCAGATTTGCCAAATTGATATAGGATGTTTTCATAATGGTACAGGTATCCATATTGCTGATGTATACGTTTTATTACAACATGTTGAATAATATATACAAGACTAAATTTTACAGTGACGTGAAGGGTACTATCGAAAGCAATGGCATAACAATACTTTCTTTTAGATCATTTAGGCTTTCTAGTGAACCGGCAATAAATTCGACATCCGTCCACGCCAGCTTTTTGTCAGTCTGGGTATGGAGTTTATAACCAGCCTGGATATTTTACGCATTCATTGTGTTGGCGTAATCAGTATTGTAGAACTTGTCGAGTCCGTTTCCAAAAGAACATGAATTTGAGTTGGACTTCTTGCAGCTTCTCGGATTAGTGATTAATCTTGGATTAATCTTAGGATTAGTGAATAGCAAGGGACGTGATCCATTTGGACGTCTTTGTATGCTCATTTAGTAATGAAGCTGCTTGCATAATATGCCCCCCCCCCCTACACCTAACCCCCCATTTTGTAAAGTCCCTTGATCAAACATTCATGATCACGCCCGAGATGCGAACCTTTTAGATGCACCGAGTGGCCGAATGGCCCAAAGTGCTCCCCGTTCTGGATCACTGCCATCTCAGCTCTGTTTGGTTGGGTTCGAGTCTCAGGCTTGGCTAACGTGGGTACGTGTGAAAGCTTGCCAGTAGCTTCTCGTGGGTCGGTGGTTCTTCCCGGGGTTTTCCGGGGTTCTTACCTCCACCAGTTATACTGGCCGCAGTATATAACCTATATTGTGCTGAAAATGGCTTTGAACCCTACAACAAAAACGAACCTTCCTGTATCAGAGCTGCAATCCAGGTCTACTAATCACAGAAGTCCCATGATAGAATTAAAAATAAAAATAACCGTATGCACCGACGTCGGTACGTACGGTTGGAGTGCCCACCACCTGTAAAATAAGTTTTGTGAATGCTTCAGCAATAATGAAGAGAAAGCTATATTCTCTTTTCGTCGACCGAACTATCTTGATTTCAGATTGGATGGTTTCGTCGTCTTCTTTTCACATCTAGGAATTGTAACCAAATATAGGTTATCGTCTGTCGGCAATGAAAGTCAATGTTTATAGTGACAGTTCGAGAGCACCGGTCATGCAAGAACGTATTTGCCCACTCAAGTTCTAATTGAAAAACACAGTGACAAGTTGAGGCACGCGCAAGTATCCCTTTCTTCCGTTAAAATCCGGGAAACAGGATATCAAACCTCAAACCCATGCTTCGTGGCTGAAATGGGTTATACATTCGGCGTGTTCGGAGATCTCACAAGATCAGAGTCACCCCGTGAAGATTACCGCTCATGAAATCAGTGCAATAAGTGCGAGCCTCGCGTTCAAACGTGACGTTTCGATCCTAAATTTAGTAGAGGCTGTTAACTATCATGCATAATCATCCTTCTCGAGTTTTTACCGCAGAAATGTGACGTCACATAGACAGCATAGATAACCATTGTGGCATTTAAAGCAATCAAAAGTCTATCAGCTTCGCTGGATTCATTAGTGAATATTTGTAGGTAAGATTTCAATAATTATTTCTTTAACTATAAGTCGGGTCACATATCAAGTGACCCAAGGTCACCCAAGGCCGCGTTGCTTATGTAATTATGACAATAGGCTATCGTTCAATAGAGGTATACCCGAGGTAGAGGTAAGATGTTTCCTTTACGAATTCACCTAACGTTAATATGAAGATAAATAACTTTTAAAAAAGTAATTTGTGTTTTTCCGAAAACTTTTACTCAATAACGTGGCTTAAATTCTTTAGTAACCATCATGCAATGCGAGTATCCTTGTTAGCATAAAGCTAAGCTAAAACACTAGAGAAAATTTGGCGGTGGCAAGGACAGGTAATAAGGCAAGAGTTATTGCACTTTGTCTTTACAAGATTCGTAAAGTGTTTGAGTTAATATTCTCGAAGAAACACGATTTACTGAAGGATTTTTTCCCATGAATTGTTTTTTATTCTTCGATTCCCTCTCCGATGTATTTTGTACTCTCTCTCTCTCTCTCTCTCTCTCTCTCTCTCTCTCTCTCTCTCTCTCTCTCTCTCTCTCTGAGAATTCTGTCTCGCTGTACATCCACTGCTTGATCGGTTCTTTGTATTGCCTAACTCAAGGAAAGTCATTTGAGTTTTTCAAGGTATCATTCGGGAGAAGAGCTGATACTTTTTACGATTGTAGGGTTTAAATAGCAGTCGTGAAAGTACTAAACCTCTGAATAAATGAGTTTTTACAATCTATTTCCGTATTCACTATTTTTCTGCAGTCCCGAGGTCTACCCGCTCTGGCATAGGCATTACATACAAGTGGATTTAAACAGTTTGCCATCATGTTACCTTGACATCTCGATGTCTTTTAAATATTTAATTCTCCTTATCACAAGCATTTTATTTGCTGCGTCGGTTAATTTGTACTGGTTATATTGTTTTAGGCAAGCTTGTTATTCAGGTCGAAACCCTATTAATTGTGGTACTTATTTCTCTATATTTTTCATGCTTTTTTCTAAATATTAAGAGGTTCACATGTGCTACGAAGAGATATCTCTCCAATCAAAGTGTTTCCTTAATAAAGCAAACATGTTGCAGTATTCAGTGAAAAAAGTCACTCTATCATCTTCATCTCTGATTGCACTGTTTTGTTAATTGTACCTGTTTTAAATCTTGCATTAAGCATGACCACCGTATGAAACAAAGTCAGTATTACAATGATTTCTAATTGGTTTTGTTAAAATGTTTAAGCTGAGTTTTAATTAATGATAATTTGTATGTTATTTAGTTCCGCATTTGGATCTTTCTTTAATATTATTTTTGTAACGCATTTACTTGCAAATTTTGATTGTAATTTTATTACCTGACCAGAAGTCAGAGTGACATTAATGTGACTATATGAAATTTTATATTATCATGAGCGATTTAATTATATGTTTAATTACATATTTCCATTGGGGCATCAACAACTCTCATTGGTCCACCAACATCTTCAAGTAACGTCGATTTATCACGGAATATGATAGATATTTCTCTGTAAACAGCATTAACGGGTAATGCACCTACTCGAGTTCGAAAATGTATATCAACGACAGATTACCTGGTTAAATCAAGAAGATCCAACGAAAAGTTATGAATCGGATACAGCGCTGTAAAATCTTAATTGTGATATTTGTAAACCAGTATGTATATTTTAATCACTTCCGAAAAAAGTCATCAAACGATTATATGCACGTGCTACATGATTTTGATCAAAATGTAATAATATATCTTCAGATGGCTTTTGTTGACCATTTATTCTTAATGAAACTTCGCTAACTCCAAGTTTGCCAAAAACCATTGGATTATGTGTTTAACTATTTAATCGTGCAGCATCTTGGAACGCAACACAAATTTATGCCGTGGTGCATAAACACCTTGCTGTGATGATATATGCCATGTATCTGTGGATATTGTTAACCATGACAATGGTGATTTACCGTCTTGATCCATAAAAGAAAGTAATTTGTGTTCTATTGACAATTGTTGGAATCATTAGTGGCATCCACAACGAAAACTTTGATAGTATTACTTTACCAGCATCCACACTGATATGTCGCCAAATTCCATCATCATCAGTAGCTTTTCTTATAAGTGCAACAGTATGTTTTGTTCCAAAAAAACTTTTTCTGACATTTCTACAAATCCAAAGATATGTTACAGTGGTATTGCACGTGAAATTCTTGTATTTTTTTTCTTCAGAATTGATTGACGTGTAAAATGTTCTAAGTTTAAGTTTTCGCCTGTTTGTTAACACCGCAAACGCAGCAGCTGGTCTATCACCAACCTCAGCTGGTTGTGGATCAGTTGCAACATTTTTAGGTACTTTTACCTGAAGATATGGTCTACCATCAGGATGGTCAGTATTATCCTTCGTAAACATCATTAACGGACCAGCTGATCTTGTATAATCATTTGAATATCTTGCTAGATATATCATCGTTGTGTCAACATCAATATCTTTCTGAACTGATTCAGTATCTTTTCCATTGAGCATGTATATAGTGCTGTCAAATAACTCCATAATACCGTTATTCAATTTCAATTTGATCCCGTAGTTTCCATCCAATCAGCGTGGTCGCAGTTGATAGGAGAGTGGGTGCTACTCGAAAATTGCCCGTACAGATGAAATCAATTATTTACCGTTATTATACCGTTATTAACAAAACCAACTCTGATGAAAACTCCATATGGTATATTAGCGGCGACGTTTGTTACAAGTTCTCTCTCTACTTCAATAAATGTTTTAGAGGGTAAGAAATATCTACTTGTATTCGGAACTTGTTGTTCAATTCTTCCACGCTGATCTGGCTGTTCAGTTCTTCCACGCTGATCTGGCTGTCGTGCGTCATAAGAATAATATTGATAATCACGTATAGATTCCTCCTTTACATTTGGTACATCCATGTCAAATGCTGGATAAGACATAAGCTTAAACATTTTATTATAATTGTTATCGTCTAACATCCATCCTATCAGACTTGAATTTATATTTTTTTCTGCTTCACCAGCCAACTCTATTAGTTATTGATTTGCGGCTTGGTATATTATTTTACTTACATTTTCAAGCATCATTCTGACCATAATCGAAAAATCGATCCACGTTGAGCATTATGTATAACTATCTTAGTTGTTATTTATTTAATCACTGTGATTCTCATCGACGATGTCATCGATAATAAGAGACCGGTGAACATTAATACCCATAATGCCTCATTTAAATAATCGTTGACAAATATCAGCTGCTTTATTAATAATTTCTGGGTAATTATTACAGGCTTGTTTTCCATCAATCATAATTTCTAATCGTTCAACATCAGAAAGGACGTTGTTAGGACAATTAATAAGACCACTTCCTTGAGTAGAAATATTACTTCAAGTAAACACGGGAGAATCTTGCAGGTCATACAATTCTTCTACTTCTCGTTCTTTTCAAGTCCTACATCATGCTTAAATGAACGAAACTTTTAAGTCATCACTTTCAGCAGTTGTATTAGTAAATATAGAATACACATCTTTAACCCAATCATCTTCACTCTTCCAAGAATAAAAATACTTGGGTTGTACATATTTTGATATTTGACGGTGACTATGTGCGGCAATATCTATTGCTTTGTCGTATTTCGAATTCGCGATTCTTTTAAGACCGTTACACGTAAATGTATCCTCAGTAATATCAGTTTCGGTATTTGGAGGTTGTTGTTGCAGAGCTTGTGGTTGTGATTTTAGTTGTTGAGGAGATTGTGGTTGTTGTCGTGATTTCGCATAACAATTTATTTCTTTAATATATTTATTATATACTGGATCATCATGTCTGGCCTGTGGTTTTTTTGTTGTTTTTGTTTGTAATACATTCGATATTTCCGTTGTAAAGATTTATCAGTATTTACACTAACATACTCAGGTTTTAACTTGTCAGATTTTCGATACAAATTATTCACTGAAAAAAAAGACAAATATTCTCCCCCCTTTAAGCTGTTCTTGAGAAAAATATTTTATAAAAAAAAAATCTTCTTTAAATTTTGCAATTACTTCAATATTTTCTTTCTTATTTTGGTTTTTAATACAGATTTCTTATCACCTATTTCAGCACGTGTTCTGTCAATGTTCTTCCTTGACTCTTTTAAAGGTTGATCAGCAGCTTTTTCAGCTGGAAGTTCTCACAGTATCATTTTGTTTATATAGTTCTTTCAGCTTTTTTACCAGTCACTATAGCAGTTTGTTCTAACATATGACGAAAACCTTCAGCATCTTCTGCAACTCTTTAAGTAACCTTCGTAACAGGTTTAAATAATTGTTCTGAACCTTCTGCAAATTCCACCGCTGACACCTGACGCTCTTGTAACTTTCGTTTGACACAATCACGAATGGGAATATATTTTTGATTGCCTCTAGTCGCTCTCGAGCTAATCTAGCTGTATAAGATTCCATTGCTAATCTAGCTGTATAAGATTCCATTGCTAATCTAGCTGTATACGATTCCATTGCTAATCTAGCTGTATAAGATTCCATTGCTAATCTAGCTGTATAACATTCCATTGCTAATCTACTGTATAAGATTTCATTGCTAATCTACTGTATAAGATTCCATTGCTAATCTACTGTATCAGATTCCATTGCTAATCTAGCTGTATAAGATTCCATTGCTAATCTACTGTATAAGATTCCATTGCTAATCTAGCTGTATAAGATTCCATTGCTAATTTAGCTGTATAAGATTCCATTGCTACTCTAGCTGTATAAGATTCCATTGCTAATCTAGCTGTATAAGATTCCATTGCTACTCTAGCTGTATAATATTTCATTGCTAATCTACTGTATAAGATTTCATTGCTAATCTACTGTATAAGATTCCATTGCTAATCTACTGTATAAGATTCCATTGCTAATCTACTGTATAAGATTCCATTGCTAATCTACTCTATAAGATTCCATTGCTAATCTACTGTATAAGATTCCATTGCTACTATAGCTGTATAAGATTTCATTGCTAATCTACTGTATAAGATTCCATTGCTAATCTACTGTATAAGATTTCATTGCTAATCTACTGTATAAGATTCCATTGCTACTCTAGCTGTATAAGATTTCGTTGCTAATCTACTGTATAAAATTTCATTGCTAATCTACTGTATAAGATTCCATTGCTAATCTACTGTATAAGATTCCATTGCTACTCTAGCTGTATAAGATTTCATTGCTAATCTACTGTATAAGATTCCATTGCTAATCTACTGTATAAGATTCCATTGCTACTCTAGCTGTATAAGATTTCATTGCTAATCTACTGTATAAAATTTCATTGCTAATCTACTGTATAAGATTCCATTGCTAATCTACTGTATAAGATTCCATTGCTAATCTACTGTATAAGATTCCATTGCTAATCTACTGTATAAGATTCCATTGCTAATCTACTGTATAAGATTCCATTGCTAATCTACTGTATAAGATTCCATTGCTACTCTAGCTGTATAAGATTTCATTGCTAATCTACTGTATAAAATTTCATTGCTAATCTACTGTATAAGATTCCATTGCTAATCTACTGTATAAGATTTCATTGCTAATCAACTGTATAAGATTCCATTGCTACTCTAGCTGTATAAGATTTCATTGCTAATCTACTGTATAAAATTTCATTGCTAATCTACTGTATAAGATTCCATTGCTAATCTACTGTATAAGATTCCATTGCTACTCTAGCTGTATAAGATTTCATTGCTAATCTACTGTATAAGATTCCATTGCTAATCTACTGTATAAGATTCCATTGCTAATCTACTGTATAAGATTCCATTGCTAATCTACTGTATAAGATTCCATTGCTAATCTACTGTATAAGATTCCATTGCTACTCTAGCTGTATAAGATTTCATTGCTAATCTACTGTATAAGATTCCATTGCTAATCTAGCTGTATAAGATTTCATTGCTAATCTACTGTATAAGATTCCATTGCTAATCTACTGTATAAGATTCCATTGCTACTCTAGCTGTATAAGATTCCATTGCTAATCTACTGTATAAGATTTCATTGCTAATCTACTGTATAAGATTCCATTGCTACTCTTGCTGTATGATTCCATTGCTAATCTACTGTATAAGATTCCATTGCTACTCTAGCTGTATAAGATTTCATTGCTAATCTACTGTATAAGATTCCATTGCTAATCTAGCTGTATAAGATTCCATTGCTAATCTACTGTATAAGATTCCATTGCTAATCTACTGTATAAGATTCCATTGCTAATCTACTGTATAAGATTCCATTGCTAATCTACTGTATAAGATTCCATTGCTAATCTACTGTATAAGATTCCATTGCTAATCTACTGTATAAGATTCCATTGCTAATCTACTGTATAAGATTCCATTCCTAATCTACTGTATAAGATTCCATTGCTAATCTAGCTGTATAAGATTCCATTGCTAATCTAGCTGTATAAGATTCCATGGCTAATCTACTGTATAAGATTCCATTGCTAATCTACTGTATAAGATTCCATTGCTAATCTACTGTATAAGATTCCATTGCTACTCTAGCTGTATAAGATTTCATTGCTAATCTACTGTATAAGATTCCATTGCTAATCTACTGTATAAGATTCCATTGCTATCTACTGTATAAGATTCCATTGCTACTCTAGCTGTATAAGATTTCATTGCTAATCTACTGTATAAGATTCCATTGCTAATCTAGCTGTATAAGATTTCATTGCTAATCTACTGTATAAGATTCCATTTCTAATCTACTGTATAAGATTCCATTGCTACTCTAGCTGTATAAGATTTCATTGCTAATCTACTGTATAAGATTCCATTGCTAATCTACTGTATAAGATTTCATTGCTAATCTACTGTATAAGATTCCATTGCTACTCTAGCTGTATGATTCCATTGCTAATCTACTGTATAAGATTCCATTGCTACTCTAGCTGTATAAGATTTCATTGCTAATCTACTGTATAAGATTCCATTGCTAATCTAGCTGTATAAGATTCCATTGCTAATCTACTGTATAAGATTCCATTGCTAATCTACTGTATAAGATTCCATTGCTAATCTACTGTATAAGATTCCATTGCTAATCTACTGTATAAGATTCCATTGCTAATCTACTGTATAAGATTCCATTGCTAATCTAGCTGTATAAGATTCCATTGCTAATCTAGCTGTATAAGATTCCATTGCTAATCTGCTGTATAAGATTCCATTGCTAATCTACTGTATAAGATTCCATTGCTAATCTACTGTATAAGATTCCATTGCTAATCTAGCTGTATAAGATTTCATTGCTAATCTACTGTATAAGATTCCATTGCTAATCTACTGTATAAGATTTCATTGCTAATCTACTGTATAAGATTCCATTGCTACTCTAGCTGTATAAGATTCCATTGCTAATCTACTGTATAAGATTCCATTGCTAATCTACTGTATAAGATTCCATTGCTAATCTACTGTATAAGATTCCATTGCTAATCTAGCTGTATAAGATTTCATTGCTAATCTACTGTATAAGATTCCATTGCTAATCTACTGTATAAGATTTCATTGCTAATCTACTGTATAAGATTCCATTACTACTCTAGCTGTATAAGATTCCATTGCTAATCTACTGTATAAGATTCCATTGCTACTCTAGCTGTATAAGATTTCATTGCTAATCTACTGTATAAGATTCCATTGCTAATCTACTGTATAAGATTTCATTGCTAATCTACTATATAGACTCCATCGCTGGTACCATAGTTGATATATAATAATAATAATTTAATTACTTACACACTACATAGGAGCTTAGAGGATGCGACCTCAGCGAAACTTCCGGGTGGCTAAACAAAACATACACACAAATTTAAAACAAACCAACAAACGACAAAAGATAGGAAACATAAGAAGCTAACCCATTTAGAGAAACTCTCGGTCAGTTAGAGGCTTCGGTTTGGCAGTATTGACTTTGTATTTTTTATTTTCATAGGACTCATTATTTTTCAAAAATGACGTTTCAGAAAAAGGTCTGTTCACCGTCTCTGCTGTTTCTTCTTTTGTCTTTGCAGTTTCAAATTCCTTTGATAAAAGAAGTAATGATCTAGTTAACGTCTCACAGACGATGTTGGGTTGACATTGCACTTTTTGCATGATATTTGATGTGGAGCAATTACGTCAGCTGAAGCTGAAGGCCACTCGTTATCGAATAGTCGATGCGAACTAGATGAGGAAAATGAAATGATCCTCGTGAAAACTTCTTCATTATCGATTGCATATGATTGACCCATTGCAAGCTCCAATAGCGTTGCCAGTTGCAGAATACAGGTAAGAGCAGATCTTAATGTCTCCAGGTACAATTATTTTTGTTTCACTTGTCATGATTATATTTATGTTAGAGTATTTTAGCAATGTACATTTTAATTTACTTTAGATTGTACGGTATTAACAATTTATCAGGTAAGGACCCACTCGCAATCAATTACTTACGGTTGTGTCTAAATGGAAAGATCAGCTTTGGAACATATGCATAGGCCCTGTTTGATGGCGGATCTACTAACAGGAGCTTAATCAAAAGCATCTTATATGCAGCTCTTTGCACCATTTATTTCAGCGGATCAGTTTTCACTTACTTAATCGTCCAAATCTGTGTTTCAAATTCCCTAAGCCATGAAATGTGTACCAACTTACACTTCACTTAGATATATCAATTCTTCCCTATGACCTGATTACGATACAGTATGTGGTTAAATGAGTCGGAATGTTTTGTGTATACGTTAAAATTGAACATGATAAAAAAATTGTATAAATGTCCTTATGACTACATATTATTGTTATTGCTCTTTATCTTGTTCACATTCTCGAGACCAAGTTTTAGTATTTAACATTATATTTGTGTTCAGCTTGATTTTTTGGGTTTTTTTTTTGGGGTTTATCGCCATTTTTCAGCACACAATAGGTTATATATGGCGGCCAGTAGAATTGGTGGAGGAGGAAGAACCCGGGAACCCCCCCCCCCCGGGAAAGAACCACCGATCCACGAGAAGCTACTGGCAAACTTTCTCACATAACTACATTAGCTGAATTTTAGACTCGAACCCACGCAGACAGAAGTGATGCGGCAGTGATCCGTAACGGAAAGCGCTTTAGACCACTCGGCCACTCGGCCCCTCCCCCCCCCCCCAGCTTTTTGTAGTATACCATTTAGCAAAGCAGCAGAGAGGGCGAACCTTACAACGTTTTCAGACAAAATTTTGATTGAAATCTTAAAACGAGCCTTCCTACGATCTCATTTTAACCAAAAAAAATGTCTCAGGGGCAAACCCTACAACGTTTTCAGACAAAAAATTTATTGAAATCTTAATGAGCCTTCCTACGAAATCTCATTTTAACTAAAAAAAATGAAAACGGAGACTTTTACGATTTTTTAATTAATTTTGGTCGCAACTTGTTGTCATCGCCCTCTCTGCTGCTATGGGTTAACAAAAAATAATAAATGATTTTAACCGAATATTTGATCCAGTCCGATACGATATCGTGTCCGAGGATCATGCAAATTTATTGTTGCGAATCCGTGTGGTTTTGACTGAGCATGACTAAAGAAGTTTTTAAATTGATTGAAGTCCATATCAGAACACCATGTCTGCCATATATTTCTAAGAGTATGAGTATCAACTCCGTTGAATACAGCAAGAATATTGCAGTTATCTCTGATGACTTTTGGAACCTGAGTGTAGCGTTGAGTGACATATATCACGTCAGTGTTTTTATGCCTGCCTCTGGAAAAGATCCTAGCAGGATTTTTTTGTTTATCTAACATTATATCGTCGTATACGACTAAATTGTTAATATCTCCATCAATATCATCAATGCTCGGTGCTTCATCGATATCGGTTATAAATTCAATAATACCCTCTCCGGATTTTTCTACCGCGCTGTCGTTAAAATCTTTTAGCACTTCATAACATCGTTGATCATCTACGCTAGGGGCAATTAAATACAACTTATCCCACTTCATCCATCTCATTATTAAATTGAGCAACAATTGCGTTTTACCGGATCCAGATGGCCCGATTATAATCATCCGGATAGAGTTTGGTAGCGCTGCATGATGCTTAACTGGTTCTCTTGTTTTAGTCGCTGAAAAATCAATTATATCCATATTTCTATACATAAATTATGGATCTAT
Organism: Unio pictorum; assembly: GCA_030141615.1. Taxonomy (NCBI): domain Eukaryota; kingdom Metazoa; phylum Mollusca; class Bivalvia; order Unionida; family Unionidae; genus Unio; species Unio pictorum. The sequence goes on along the minus strand of JARLTB010000152.1, from coordinate 6,269,525 downwards.
ATTGTATGAAGTGTAAAACGCGTACTGGCACAGATGACTTGACGACGATTACAACTAAAAATAACCGATCAGCGCTTTCTGGTAAATGCGTGCAATGTGGTACAAAGAAATTTAGATTTGTGTCTATGAGATCTGATTTAAAAAAAAACGAGGAGGTGATATCGCAGCCAAATTGGCAAAGCTCCCTGGAACCCCATGGGCAAAGTACCCCGGAGAAAAGCACCTTCCAGGATATAGCTACTGTGGACCGGGAACCAGACTTGATATCAGACTCAATGATCAAAATCAGCCCCGACCCGGTGAGGAACCAATAAACGCTATTGATAAGGCCTGTCACCTTCATGATGTTGCTTATAAAAGCAGCAATCTGCAACACAGGCATCTAGCAGATGTGAAATTAATTCATGCGTTAAATGCTATTCCTGATAAATCCTTCAAAGAAAAATTGGCTTCCTTTTAAATAAAATCGGCTATGAAAAGTAAATTGATGTTAGGTGCCGGTAATTAATAATATGGAATCAATTTATTATTCCCCAAGAGGATACTGGAGGGGTAAATCAGCAGTCCATAAACTCGCTAGTGCTGCAAAAGTGAAAAAAACCACTGCGGCTAATTGGTTATCCAAACAGGCACTATGGCAAATTTATCTACCACCGCCTAAACAAATTCAATTGTCGCATTTTGATGTGACCGCTCCTAATGAAGTTCATCAGGCTGATATATTATTTCTGCCACATGATCGTGGTTACAAATACGCTTTAACCGTAGTTGATATTGCAAGTCGATACAAAGAAGCAGAACCGTTAAAAACAAAATCAGCCACTGAAGTCGCTTCTGCATTTGAGAGGATTTATCGACGAGGTCCTCTGCACTGGCCAAATCTATTGCAGGTTGATTCTGGCAAGGAATTTCAGGGTGCAGTGTTATCTACAATGAAACATCATAATGTCACCATACGACGAGGGCATACTGCGCTACATCGCGATCAGGCCATTGTAGAACGATTTAATCGGACAATTGCTGAGCGGTTATTTGGATATCAATACGCAAAAGAATTAATTCAAGAAAAGCGATCCCGTGAATGGGTCAAAAGGTTACCAGCTGTGATTACCGCACTGAATAATGAGATTACTAGAACAATCAACATGAAACCTAGCAACGCTATTAAAAAGAAGTCTATACCCGTACAACCACAAAAAGATTTCAAAGAAACAATTCTTGGTAGTAATGTCACTGTTAGGTATTTATATGAACCAGGAGAACTTGAAGGTGGCAGAAAAAGGGCTACTGATCCTATTTGGAGTGTTACTGCACACAAGATATCTAGTATAACACGATCTACGGGTAGACCTCCAGTCTATAAACTGGATTCAACTGCCCCTCAACGAGGATTTACTCGACAACAACTACAGGTAATTCCCGAGGATACTCAATTGCCACCGCATGGTCTTAACTAGCGCCGTTGCGTCTATTGCACTCAAGACAAGTCAACATCACATTGTTTCTGACATGACCGAGATTGTTATTTTTTCTGTCTACGGTAAATTGGCGAGGATCCTTATCCGAATACTGCCAACGCATTATACAATTGCAACTCGCGCAGTGATTATTCTGTTGTTTCTTCAGCGTAATTATTAATTCAGCATCAATATCAAATTCTCGTTGTTTTTTTTTGTCCTGTTGTTTGTAACCGGAGAGTTTTTTATCAATAATTTTAACATCAATATCATCCATTGTTGTGTCATTATCATCGAAAACAATTCTTTGAAGCTGATTTATTCTTCGTACTCTGGATACTGCGAGATAGACTAAATTCGACCATTCGATGTGATTATCCACCATCCAAACAATTGTATCCGATATAGTCAATCCCTGTGAAGAGTGTATTGTTGCTGCGTATCCTAGCGTCCACGGGGATTTATTAGCACGCAATGCATTTTCGACGACGCTGATATCAACCAGCACAATATCATTTAATACGAGAATTTGTTTTTCACTCTGTCCTGGAATATCAACTTCAATGTTCTGTTTTCGTGTATCCGATGGCCTATAACAAAGGGGTACTGGAAGCGTTGCAAATTTTTCTTTATGCAATTCAAATAACTTCATCTGAAGTGTGTCCCTGACTATTTTTCTACTTGCAATTATCAAATCATTTGGTCTCCATGTTTCCCAGAAATCATTCATTGGAGTTTCTGAAATCACTTCACGCGCTATTTCGCATTGGATTCTATCCGGTTGTAATCTAATTAGCGCTTTGAATTCTCGTAATCGTTCATCAAGTGATCTATAATCAGTGGTAATTTCTTCATAATAGTCTACAAAACCCCTTAGCCATTCATGTGGAGATGCACCGACAAATGGTGGTGGTTGGCCGTGATCACCGCACATGACGACTTTTGTGTTTTTGTTTAACAACCACTCGAGAAATGTTTGTAATACATCTAATGACACTGTGCATATTTCATCCCAAATTATGATTTCAGGAATGAATTTATCACCCATACGCTCAGGAGTCCATTTGTCACCCTTCCATCGAAAGAAACTATGGTAAGTACAAGCATTTACCCCTCGTTGTATCATCTCTCTGGCGAGTCTGTGAGTCGGTGTTAGCACAATCATGGTTGACCGACGAAATAATTCAATTGCACGAGTTGTCTTTCCTGACCCACCACAACCGTTTAAATAAACTGTCTTGTATCTACATACTGGATCAGATACCGGTGGTGCATTAGAAAATTCTGATTGAATTTCAATACGGTTATATGAAAGATATTTATCATCCATGGCAACGTCTGCGGATTCACAATACTCATGTAGCATCTCCTTTTTAAATCGCCAACGCCCCCAATTTTCTTCGGGATCTGTGAATTTAGCTACAGCTGATTTGTACTTATTGTGTATATACATCGAATCAGTGGCCACTCTAACCGCGGTATTAGGAAATCTATTTATCATCGAAAATAGATTAATAGAAGCATAGGCTAGCATAGATGATCTTAAATGTGTATACTGGGAATTATATCCATCACAGTAGGTAACAACCGTACCTAATTTCTCACCATTGGATAGAAAAGCATCCTTACGGAATACAAGTTTTCCCTGTTTCATTAAATCCGTTACAATAAAATCGTATTCAGCGACGTCTATGATCAACCGCGAAGAATATTTTGCATTGTCGTATCTTCCACCCTGGGTAAATTTACCGATTATTCTTCGTCCAAAATCTTTTGCTTGTTCTTTTTTACTTTCAAATAACTTCTTAGACCAATTCATGATTTGTTCTTCATTGAAATCTGGAAACTGTTTTCGTAGTTCGCTGATTATACGATCTAGATCGGGTTGTGGTAGCCAAACTTCTTTCTGAGCTCGATAGCATATAATAGCCTCGGAAACAATCAACGATATTAGCATACCACAATCAATCATATATCTCAATAGCACTATTGGCATCCAGTGTTTTTCAGATAGGTGTCTACCGAGCCAAACATAACTACACGGATGTAATCCTGACGCTAATTCAAATGATATCACACGAGCGAATCCGGTTAAATCAAAATCAGGCAATGGTCCATTAATGGCAACACGAGTCATTTCATGCGTGGGGTGTCCAAATCGTTTGAAGTACTCAGCACATTCCCCATATCGGAGAAAACTTCCGGGATAACACGCGGATATATCAATTGAAATCATACCATCACGTGAGTATTTCGTATTCCACAGTCCTCCATGACCAAATTCGACGCAACTCAATTTAACATCCTCGAGAAAATCACTTCGTGTTGGACGCCATGAGTTTTTTTCTCTTGCGAAGTGAGCTACCACTGATGGAATAGTAAAACTATCCGTGAGTAGTTTTTCATGGGAATTCTCCGGTGAAAAATCACTAGCGATTTTTCTCATTCTGTTATCTAATTCTTCAACGCGATATAATTCACCATTTGGTCTTACAAATTGATCGAATCCTATTTCGGGATCTTCATCACTTCTAAGTAACCACACTGACACAGGATCATCTTTACACAACGCATGAATAGCATCGAATAATTTCTCTTCATAGAAAACATCCCCGACGAACTCCTTAGGGATATATTTCACGGTTCGTTCTCGTGGAAATACTGTTACCGCAGGTGTCCACGCGTGTTTGTTATGATCAATAATCTGTATTGGCGCTCCATTTTTGTTATATTTCGGTTCGTATAAAACCTCTCCGGTTATCGTCATAACGGTTATTGGAAATCTTAATGATGTTTCTAATTTAGCTATATCAGAAATCTTTGCACCATGCTGTTTCACTGTCAGTTCCCATTCGGTTATTTTCCTACGTCGCAGATCAGTTAGTTTATTTCCTCGGGATGCATTTGTGAAGTGTTCCATTACCCGTGTTGCCACGCAATTCAGTGAACTAGAATATTTCATAGGAGCTAGTTTTGCGATATCGGGTTTATCATTTAACGGATATATCCCATAAACCATTGCTGTTACGGGATAAGATCTTTCGTAGTATGGTTTGTCAATGCCGGTTAGAATTCCTGGTTTGGAATCTCTACTCACAATGACAGCTTTTTTATTCTTGAGGATTGGTTCAAATTTATCCCTAATAATCCATTTGCCATCGACTTCGATAATGAATTTTATTCGGAAAAAATACCTTTTTTCCCCAACACGTGAAATTATCACTGCTGCTTTTTCATCATTCATGGTAGCGTCAACAACACCATCAATTCGAAATGTTGACCAACAATAAGATGCTCCATCACGCTTGAATTCATTAAAACAGTCTCTGATTTTACTAATCATGGCTTTATCAAGAATTGTATTCTTTGGTGTATTAGAAACTATATCGAGATTGAATTGAGCATCTTTCCAGGGTAATCTCTTGGACGTTTTTTTTGGTTTATCGAGATTAAATTTAGGATTAATCTTCAATAATCTCTTAAACTCTTTCATGTTTCCGTCTATTAAACGTTTTTTTGGTTTATCGAGATTAAATTTAGGATTAATTTTGTTACGTTTTTTGGGTTTATCGAGATTAAATTTAGGATTAATCTTCAATAATCTCTTAAACTCTTTCATGTTTCCGTCTCTTGGACGTTTTTTGGGTTTATCGAGATTAAATTTAGGATTAATTTTGTTACGTTTTTTGGGTTTATCGAGATTAAATTTAGGATTAATCTTCAATAATCTCTTAAACTCTTTCATGTTTCCGTCTCTTGGACGTTTTTTGGGTTTATCGAGATTAAATTTAGGATTAATCTTCAATAATCTCTTAAACTCTTTCATGTTTCCGTCTCTTGGACGTTTTTTGGGTTTATCGAGATTAAATTTAGGATTAATCTTCAATAATCTCTTAAACTCTTTCATGTTTCCGTCTCTTGGACGTTTTTTGGGTTTATCGAGATTAAATTTAGGATTAATCTTCAATAATCTCTTAAATTCCTTATCAGTATTGAATTCAGCATTTTTCGAAGGCGTTCTCCTTAACTCCCTCATGCTATAATTAAAACAAGCATTTAAATGAAAGATTTATATATAATGAATCACTGTAAGTGGCTTATGATTGGATCAACAACCCCGTGTAACAAATCATGCAGAAATGAATTCTGTGGGTATCATATGCAAAGCTTTCGTCGTGGAAGCCTTGGCCCGTTACCCTGCATACGATGTGGGGTTGGGGTTAGGGGAAAATCTCAGTTGTGTTTGAATTGCGGTGGAAAGCGATACAGGGAGTTGAAGCGTTATTATGATAAAAGAATAAAAAATGGACAATCAATCAGAATTATGACCCTGAAAAAGTCCCTGACCCTGACAACGTCCCTGACAAAATCATAAGAACTCCTCAAGACTACATCGAAAGATTCTCCAGTGATGTAATCATTAAACCAAACAATGAATTAGACAAATAGTATTTAGTATACGAATGAACCAAGAATTCAGACCACACCCTGTGATCACAAATTATGAAGCATCTAGTGATGGTGTTGTAAGAAACCGCAGACTGAAGAAACCAGTTGGTTCTGACAATGGTGGGGGATATTTGAAGTTTGGCGCTGGAAGGAAATTTTATTACTGCCATCGTTTCGTGTACGAGTGTTTTTATGGATTGATCGAGGATGATTTTGTTATTGATCACAAGGATTCTAATCCAAAGAATAATTCTTTATCAAATCTAGAAGCCGTTACTCAAAGTGAGAATACCAAACGAGGGAAGACTGGCACTTGCAAAACTGTTGGGAAGAGACCCGTAAAATCTTTTAATACGATAACTAACGAAGAAAAAATATTTCAATAGATAGCTAGCGCCGGAAGGCATTTCGATATTTGTGGACCCTCAGTACGAAAAGTTGCAGAGGGGATTTATCGATCTGCGATTTCAAAAGGGACTGGACAGAAAATTCGATTTAGTTACGTCTAATGCGTCATATTTTTCATTTAGAAATATGTCATTGTTATAGAATATGAATTCTGAAAATATGAATAGCATTATATCCGAGATTTCAAAATTGAAAAGTTGGGATATTGAACTATCAGATGGGTTAAATCCTGATCAAATCATGTCTGATTTTCAGGATATAGAATACGGAGTTAACAACAATAAATATATGCTGCCAAAGCAATACGCGCTCATCAAAAGAATTCAGAATTCTATTCGGGACTCTCTTGCATTCTCCAGTGACGTAAGTGTGTTCGCTCCGTTATATACTATCGTAGAACGAATACGAAAAGAATTAGGTAACGAATAAGAATTGAAAAAGGAGGTTAATTCTAAAATTAGAAACCTACGGGCGTTAATTCAAGAAAATGAACAATTTTGATTGACCATTTATCATTATTTGATTGACCGACCATTTATCATTATTTGATTGTGACCGTCCTTCCTAGAGATTTTCATTTTTTTTAGCATTTTTTGATTGACAATGTCAAAATCAGTGAATAAAAAATATTTCACACTGAATAAAAATTGATGGACGGTTCAGATTGATCAAAACTAGAATGTTGAAAGTGTCAGTATTATATATATATAGCAATTGTGACACTTTCAACATCGATGAACGAAGGTGTATCACGATGAAATAACACTTCCACGATGGTGTTAGGTCGGATTGAAAAATTGTTTTGCAATTGAAACATTGTTTCTGATTTCAAATAATGGTCAATGAAGCATTAACGACCCGATTGGCTCGTGAACGACTGGATGCAATCAGGAGATTTATACCAATTCGTGACTCTGTAAGGAATAAACTGCAACAACGACAGAGTCTTCAGACTGATTTTGCTGAGGGATCTGAAGAGTTGTTTAAACCAGTAACCACAGCAACGAAAGGGGTAGAGCGTGCTATACTGGGAGATGATCCTGACGGTAAAAGAAAAGAAGAGGGTCTTATTCCTGTGTTAGAAAAAATAGCAAAAAGAACTAAACAAACAAAAAAATCCTTGCAATCACTTCCTCAGGATATATCAACCGCTTCGAAACGAAAATTTAAAGGATTTCAGGAAGAACTAGTTAGTGGACTACCTAAATCAATTATATTTACCGAGAGCGCTAAACAACAAATTCTCAACGAGGATATAGACAATTTAGGTGAATTCGCTGCTAACAGCTATGATTCACAAGAGAAGTTTTTCACGGACAATTATTCGGATTATAGAATGTCACATAATGAATGGGCTGATATAGTGTATGAAATAAATACTGGGGGTTTAGATAGAAGGATGAAGGAATACAGAGACTTCAAGAGAAAATTTCAATTCCAAATAAGACAGCCATACGATGAGAAGAAATTTCTGGGGAGTGGTCTAGTTGGAAACGCTAGCGTTTCATGTCCTGGTAGTGTTCTCAGTGATATATCACGATTAGAGGTTCTTGTAGGAGGGTTCCGAGCTGGAAATAACTCTCCAGAAATAATTAATGAAGCAGCTGATATCTGTAGACGATTATTTCAGGGTGGTATCATGGATATCAGCACATATCGAGATTTCATTGGCGAGTTAGTGGAAAGTGGGTATCATAGTGACTGAATTGAAAAGTCAATTGATTAGATAAATAACAATTGAAAAATTGTTTCTGATTTCAAATAATGATCATACACTACAATCATGATAAACCAACCCCCGTCTACGTAGTTAATTCACGGTTTCCAGTTTATAGAGCATACTACGGAGATGGTTTAGGTAATACCATTGCAGGGTTATTTGCGAGAATGGCTCCAAAAGTGATGCCGTTGGCTAAACAATTAGGAATGAAAGCAATTGATGTTATTCGTGATTTGGGTATTGGTGCTGTTGGAGATCTTGCGGGAAAAGCGTTTTCAACTGCGAAGAATAAATTAACATCATTAGTGAAATCACGGATGAAATCCAAAGGATTTTCAAAACCGTTACCGTCTACAGCGGAAATGCCTGCAAGTGTTAGTAGAATTATAAATAACGCAGTAGATGAAAAATTAGCGTCGATGGTTTTAACCCCCGACCAAAGCAATATTGCAAATATGATAGCCGGAAGTGGCTTTAAAAAACTACGTCGATGAAATGGAAAATCGCGATTTAGACTCTGATAAATAGAATAAAATGTTCAAACAGTCACCTGATCCAGCGTTTGATATAGATGCCCCAGTTCGCAAGGATGATTCTGTACGCGATTATCAATATTACGCCTATCATGCCATAGACTCAAATAGTCGAGCAAGAATTGATCTTCAAGTCCATGATACCAGTAAATACTTTTTGCCCTGTGAAGCGTTTATCGAAATCGAAGGAGAAATTATACGAACAAATGATACAGAGTATCCAGCTGGTACTCAAGTCGGGTTTGTCAATAATGGTATCATGGCGTTATTTGAGAGTGCAAAATATCTCATTGATGGAAAAGAAATTGAGGCGATAGATCGCGATGTTGATGTGGCTACAACAATAATAGGGTTAGCGAGATATTCTGATGATTATACAAGATCAGCAGGACCTTCTATGATGTTTGCAAAGGATGGTAAGAATACCGCTGGAGGAAATTCATTTATTATAAGACGACCAAAGAATAATGCTGGTAATGCTAATATTGATGCCGAGGATATGATTATAAACAACGATCCTAATTTCAATCTCGGAGCTGCAACACGTATGTTAATGTTGGAAGGGCGGCGTAAATCATTTTCATGCGCGATTCCACTGCATCACATATTTGGATTCTGTAGAAACGTCAGAAAAGTTATTTATGGAGCGAAGCATACAGTATCGCTTGTACGAAAGAGTGATGATAATGACGCAATCTGGAGGATTCCAGCAGACAATGCAAATCCCAATACTGATGCCGGTAAAGTCAATTTAACAAAAATATCATTGTGGATGCCAGTGTTGACTCCATCAATCACCGCAGAAGAACGATTACTATCATTTATGGACCAAGGAGGAAAATCATTACTAAGTTGGCTAACCGTGAGTACAGATGTTAAACAATCAAATATCAACGGGTTATTCACGTGGAATCTAGCATCAAAACAAGGCGTTTCTGCGCCACGTCATATATTTATTGCGTTACAGGATAACACACGAGTTGGCGATCAACGTTTCAGTCATATGATATTTGATCAATTAGGTGTGAAAGACGTCTCACTGAGAATAAACGGCCAGCAGGAACCATCTGAAGATATACAACTTAATTACACAGAAAATCATATTGCACGAGTTTATCATCGTCTGTTGTCATTTATGGCACGTGATCAAAATGTGGATACTGGTTTGCAAATATCACAATTGGATTTTAAAAGTCTCTATCCGATCTATTACTTCTCACTGGAACATCTCGATTTGATGAGACAATCTGTTGTTGATATACATTTTAGAGCTAATGTGACTCGTGGTGCTATTGCTGATTATAGAGCGGTTGCTGTCATTCTCAGCGACAAATCAATGTTACTTGAAGGTGTTGGAGGAAGAATGAGAGTGGTAGATGCCCCAGTGGAAAACATGTAATTGAAATTGTAAACGATTTAGAATCAATCAATTATGTATAATGTCATATAGTAATATTAGTGTTGCGTTAACTCCTGGTCAAATCAAAAAATTGCAATCGGAATCAGCTAAAAAATGTGGAACCACAATCACGTTGAAACCCAACCAAATGACTGGTGGTGCAAATAAACTATCGCTGACAACTCGTCAGGTGAAACATTTCAATGATGCACTAGTAGCAAAAAAGGGTGTTCAGATTACTCTTTCTGCGGCTGCTATCAAAAATATGATTAAAACAGGCGGTATATTTCCGTTGTTAGCTGCGATTCCAGCATTGATTGCAGCAGCAGCCCCAGCGGTGGCTAAAGCGGCAGCGTTAGGAGCCGTTGGTACTGCAGCAGGAATGGCACTAAAGAAGGCAACTGGGAAAGGATATAAAAAAAAGGGAAAGGGTCTAAGACTACCAGGAACCCCGTATTCGTGGTACAGCGGAAAGGGTCTAAGACTACCAGGAACGATTTATTAGTTGAAAACCCAATTGTTGAGGAGTCTATGACTCGGGAATCGAAGATTCCTATGTCCAATTTTGATTTACTCGATGCTGCTAAAAAACTAGCGATTAAAAACTTCAGAGGTGTTTTTATGAAGGATCAATTACCGACACAACCCAACAGTGTTGAAACCGGAATCATTAATTTAGATAACAGCACCGGACCTGGAACTCACTGGGTTGCATACGCTATTGATCCACGTGGGATTGTTTATTTCGATTCATATGGATTAGCCCCACCAAAAGAGTTTATGCGTTATATAAAAACCCTTCCAATGAAGACTTGGTATTCTACGCTACCAACACAAACGATGATTGACCCACCAATATGTGGCAGCGAAGTATTAAATGTCCTTAACGCTATTTCTAACTCCTTGAGTAACCCAAGCGGAAAACCACCACATGTTGTCGTGAATGAATACACTAGTAATCGCTGGAGAAAATCGAAGATTTTTCAACGAAGTCGTCAAAAACTATTTTAGAGAGAGAAAGAGTTTTACAATAACATGATTGATATTTGGGGGAGATCTTTGAAACCCAAACCCGATGGCACTGCGACAGGTGATATAAAAAAATTAATTAAAGATGAAATCGCTGAGACGTTAAATTTAGTAAATGTTGACCCGAACGAAATAGTTGTATTTCAAGACAAGCAGGGTAAATTGAAAAGCAGTGATGTGTCATTGAATGACATTTTGATACGGCAGCGCGACGCCGCTGAAAACTCTATTGCGCTGTATTCCAACGACGGACGACTTAAACCAGGCGCACTTGTGTCTACGATCACCGACGCGATTGCCGCCCACGACAATAAGATTACCACCCAAGACAACAAGATTGCCGCCCAAGACAGCATGATTACCACCCACGGCCGTGAGCTGGATGATCATATACGAGGTTATAATTCTTTTCGCAAAAATGTCGTACATAAATTCTTTGGAACCCCGCTTGTGGTTGGCATGACTCTCGCTGAAATTAAAAACTATCTATCGCTATTCTTTTTTAACAAGGACGCGGGAAGGATGATGAATGAAAATGAAATCAAGGCAAATTATCTCGATATTTCTAAACTAATAGAAGATTTTAAAAAGGTAAGGATTCCGCACAAGGACATTAAAAATATCGTGTATACGACCAATCATGGAATCGAGGATTGGATAAGAGAGACAAGAACTCCTAGAATTAGCGTCCTTCTCTCGAAGGATGGAGAAGCGAAGATTGATGGTATCTATAGGTTAACGTGGGCCTCTATCGATCAATTTAATCTGATCATGGGCAATAGAACCTACTCTGGTGGCGTCGCGACGTTAATTATCGAGACTAGCATAACACCAGAATTTCACTTCGTCGCGGTTGATAGCTCCACCATTAGATCAAAAATAGCCTGGTGTATAGAACTCGTAGATCATTTTTCCGGCTGAAGCCACTAGCAATTCCCGCTAACGATGGCAAATAATTGAAAACACTAGTATTTTTAAAATAAAAATGATTTCATCAACGCAATGTCGCTATGATCAGGTCAGAGAATTTCAGACTAGACTCAAAACCCTCACTGAGGAGTATCAAATAAAAATAAAAAAATACCGACGAAGAATCACCGCAATTGATATTACTATGTACTCGGTGTCAAGCGTTCTCGCTGGCGCCGGAATAATACTCGCATCGGTTACAATGATTGCCCCGGTCGTAGTTCCAATTTGCATTTCTGCGGTGGCTACAATCTGGGGTATATCAACCGGGATAGCAAAAAAGATATCATCATGCAGCCAACGCAAACTGCAGGATTACTTAATTCAATTTCATATTGCATCAACCGCATATTCGCAGTTATCCCTGATGATATCGTTGTCACTCGATAATACAATTATATCAGATAGTGAATTCTCAGCGATGGTCAGTATTTTTGATTCAGCGATATCAAAATTAGAGCAACAACATGAATATAATAACAATGACAACACCGATGGAATTGGAAAACACAAACCCAAAAACAAACCCAAAAACAAACCCGAAAACCAGAATGATCTCAATAACCTCAACGATATCAGATTGTGAGTTCTCAGTGATGGTCAGTATTTACGTTTCCGCGATATCAAAATTAGAGCGACAACAACAGTATAGCAACGATGACAACACCGATGGAATAACTTCAACGAGTAGTGGAGAACACGAACCCAGTACAAACAAGCATGATATCAATAACATCAACGAATCCTGAATTCAGTGTGAATTTCCCTAGCCCAGTCCCCGTGAAGGAGATAGCGCTAGCAAAACTACGAGTGTATCACAGCTGGCCTAATATCAGATCAAAATCATTTGGTGGTCAACAACCGAATAATTCACTGGTGTTCTCGTATAAGAATAAAGACGACGGTACCCCAGACTGGAACGTCGTTTCGATACCAACAGGGTCATACCAAATCGAACAAATCAATAATGAATTCGCGCGTAGAATAAAATCGATTACTGGAGTAGAGTCAAAAATCGCTATAACAGTTCATGAACCGACGTTATCATCCGCAATTGAGATAAACACAGAAGGATACGTCGTAGATATCTATCAAAGTTCTATTAGAACCGTACTAGGATGGCCTGAATTACCACCAGGGGGGAAAACCGTTGATTTACCAGAACCACAAAAAACTGATTATATCACCGACGTGATAAAACCCGATAATCCAATAAGGAGTTATAAAGATCATAGAATTACTATAGAGTTTTTTGGTCTCGGATACCAACCAACTGGAGAAGAGAAGCCAGGGGAGAGAATAGAGGGACATCATTTTGTTGACGAACCTAAAATCGTTAAAAATTTCACAGCAATGAATAATGATTTTTCGCTGTTGTTAATATCTCTTAAATCCGGCTCTCTCACCCGAGATGAATTTATCAGCGTCGTAGAAACATGCAACAAAATTATCGACGATATGGAAACATTTAACCTAAAAATTATTCAGGATATATTAGATGACGATAATCCCCTATCGAGAACAAAATTTGCATCAGAATATAATTTCCCCGTGAAGGATATTCCGACATTCAAACTACCGGGATATAACGTACCGGAACTAAAAAAACTTCTCAGTGACACCATCGATGTTGGTTTTAAAATAATTCATGATGCATGGAAAAAAACAGCATCACAGGAAATAAAAATCCTCAAACATAATAATGATCCAGATGGTGGCGGTAGGCATATCGCTCCGTTCAACGTGAATATATCCTCAGTGATTGCGCTCAATTTAGTATGTGATGTTATCGAAGGAAGCTATCAAATTAATCTCGAACGATCAAATCAAGCTCAGCAAGGATATATTCTTTATTCGTTTGCACCAACAGCTCCTCCAGGATTTTTAATAATTGAGTCTCCGGTTAATCCAGTCTATATGCGGTGTCATAATGATTCGCTAACAAGAATTAATTTCAAACTCACAGATCAGTCCAATAATCTAATTGATCTACAAGAGGAGGTGTTAGCGATTAGTCTGTTTGTGAGATCCTAAAGACTTGATCAAATCATTTATTATTTTTTGTTAACCCATAGCAGCAGAGAGGGCGATGACAACAAGTTGCGACCAAAATTGATTAAAAAATCGTAAAAGTCTCCGTTTTCATTTTTTTAGTTAAAATGAGATTTCGTAGGGAAGGCTCGTTAAGATTTCAATCAATTTTTTGTCTGAAAACGTTGTAGGGTTTGCCCCTGAGACATTTTTTTTGGTTAAAATGAGATCGTAGGAAGGCTTTTTTTTTAGATTTCAATCAAAATTTTGTCTGAAAACGTTGTAGGGTTCGCCCTCTCTGCTGCTAGCAATATCATGTTCTAGAATGTTATCTCTCTTTTCATTTCCTTTATGATGGTATTTATCATTACTTTAAAATATTGCCTAGGCGACAACCACCTTATTACTTTTTTTCGACGCGCTCCATTTTGTTGTTTAACTGATTTATTTAACGTTTCTTTACTGTCTGGATTTGTAATCAACACAAAGTTGCATAAGGCGTGTGTTGTAACTCATTCGTTTTCTAACGCAATATTATTACCGCTCTTGTCACATTTGTTATCTTTCCCCTCATGTCACATTCGTTATCTTTGAGGTTTCCCTCCTATCACATTCGTTATCTTTGAGGTTTCCCCTCCTATCACATTCGTTATCTTTGAGGTTTCCGCTCCTGTCACATTCGTTATCTTTGAGGTTTCCGCTCCTGTCACATTCATTTTCTTTGAGTAACCCAAAGTGTTCGTGCTCAGGATACTGCTGCCTATCTATTGAACTTGAAGAATTTACTTTAACTAAATAATGTTTTATGTTGTCTCCACAATTTTAAAATCATTCATCATATCCCTTCTTCTTTATCATTTTTCATTTCATTCTTATCGTCTTCGATGCTTAACATTTACAGAACAAAACCTGACTTTCGTGCCAAAACTCATTCCCATCATCAAGATGATTTTTTTGCATGCTATCTTTCTTCTATACTTTATGCAGGTATCGGGCATGTAATCTGCTTTTTTATACTCTTTGAACCCATGTGCATTTGAATATTTGACTGAACCCGAAAACCGTTATCTATCAAAAAGCATCATCTTTTTTTTTGTTGTGCATATTTCCAATTACAGTTATCTCATGGTTTTCCAGGACCACAATTATAGCAATCATTCTATTAGTAAGATTTCGATTAAGACAGTGTTTTCAGACGTTAGTAAGATTTCGATTAAGACAGTGTTTTCAGACGTTAGTAAGATTTCAATTAGGACAGTGTGTTTTCAGACGTTAGTAAGATTTCGATTAGGACAGAGGAGTGTTTTCAGACGTTAGTAAGATTTCGATTAAGACAGTGTTTTCAGACGTTAGTAAGATTTCGATTAAGACCGTGTTTTCGGACGTTAGTAAGATTTCGATTAAGACAGTGTTTTCAGACGTTAGTAAGATTTCAGTTAGGACAGTGTGTTTTCAGACGTTAGTAAGATTTCGATTAGGACAGAGGAGTGTTTTCGGACGTTAGTAAGATTTCGATTAGGACGGTGTTTTCGGGCGTTAGTAAGATTTCGATTAAGACAGTGTTTTCAGACGTTAGTAAGATTTCGATTGACGTTAGTAAGATTTCGATTAAGACAGTGTTTTCAGACGTTAGTAAGATTTCGATTAAGACAGTGTTTTCAGACGTTAGTAAGATTTCAATTAGGACAGTGTGTTTTCAGACGTTAGTAAGATTTCGATTAGGACAGAGGAGTGTTTTCGGGCGTTAGTAAGATTTCGATTAAGACAGTGTTTTCAGACGTTAGTAAGATTTCGATTAAGACCGTGTTTTCGGGCGTTAGTAAGATTTCGATTAAGACAGTGTTTTCAGACGTTAGTAAGATTTCAATTAGGACAGTGTGTTTTCAGACGTTAGTAAGATTTCGATTAGGACAGAGGAGTGTTTTCGGACGTTAGTAAGATTTCGATTAGGACAGTGTTTTCGGGCGTTAGTAAGATTTCGATTAAGACAGTGTTTTCAGACGTTAGTAAGATTTCGATTGACGTTAGTAAGATTTCGATTAGGACAGAGGAATGTTTTCGGACGTTAGTAAGATTTCGATTAGGACAGTGTTTTCGGGCGTTAGTAAGATTTCGATTAAGACAGTGTTTTCAGACGTTAGTAAGATTTCGATTGACGTTAGTAAGATTTCGATTAGGACAGAGGAGTGTTTTCGGACGTTAGTAAGATTTCGGTTAAGACAGAGGAGTGTTTTCAGACGTTAGTAAGATTTCGATTAGGACAGTGTTTTCAGACGTTAGTAAGATTTCGATTAGGACAGAGAAATGTTTTCCGACGTCAGTAACATTCGATCAAGACAGAGGAGTGTTTTCCGACGTTAGTAACATTTCGATTAAGACAGAGCCCTTTCGGGCGTAAGTAACATTTCGATTAGGACATTATTTTCGGAGGTTTGTAGATATTTTTGTTTATGTTAAGAATGATTGTTTTCTGGAGTCGGTTTTATTGATTGTGTTTACGAGTGTATTGTGTAAGGAGATCTTTGCAATAGTGAGGTTTCAATAACAATATGGTAGGTGATATATTTCTCACAAATACATAAATAGATATATACAGGGTGTGCGTACATAATTTAGTTGTATGGTGGAAGTAAACGTAACTGAATTAAACGATCATGTTTTGTTTTATTTACTATTTTATATTAATTTTAACAGATGATCTCACATCCCACCCGCCCATCTGCTAACTCCATTTTCAATATGTCCATTTTTCGTTTGATTTTCAGTTTCTACTTTCACAATGGAAGCAATAACCGATCTCTATTATATATTTTTATTATTGATTAGTTGTTGCTGCTACTGTCGTTCCTTTTATATGATTTTTGTGTTTGCATTGTACAGTCATTCGCTATGTATTTAATTAGATTTCTTTCTAAAGCCGTGCGTATTAATCTTCATTTTGGCAGGAGGAAAATTGGACAGATCGAGTGCACTCTTAGTTTCGTTCTCTCTCTCTCTCTCTCTCTCTCTCCGTACCAAAGACTTACAAAAATAGTACTTCCTGCTGCCTAGCCCCCCCCCCTCTCTCTCTCTCTCTCTCTCTCTCTCTCTCTCTCTCTCTCTCTCTCTCTCTCTCTCTCTCTCTCTCTCTCTCTCTCTCTCTCTCTCTCTCTCTCCGTACCAAAGACTTACAAAAATAGTACTTCCTGCTGCCTAGCTTGGCGCTCAGCATTAAGAGGTTAGTGTTATAACTTGTCTGCCTGGGGTTAGGATAATGTAACTGAATGGGGCATGATGCTACATGTCTGTGGCATGATGCCCAGTATTTGACATCACTATAAACTGCCACACTTCAGACATTGTAGCTGTATGATGGAAAATTGTTAAAGCTACGTTAAAAATCCGAAGAAACAAATCCAGATCAATCTCGATCGATCGATAAAACGTTATATTCCGGGGAACTTGAATAACCGTGAACTATTAGACCAATATGATAACCTGTTACATAACTTTTTCTTACTAGTATGAACTACATCAGCCTGCGTTCGAATTCATAAAATATACAAAGAACATATAGATTTAACTGATGTGGACAAAAACAAATACAATGTTACGAAATACGATTCTAGTGCATACACTTTATGCAAAATAGATCGAACAGTACCGGGTTGCATCATGAAGTTAGAATATCCCTTTACAGTTTATGTAGAACAGTTCAGGTGGGTGGGAGAATCTTTTAATAACACTATTCAGTATGAATTTTGTTTTTAAACATTACCTGGAAAATTTCTTTTTGGGGGTACTTCTATCAAATAGTTACAGGATCTGATTTGTACAATTAGTTGACTAAACGATGATAACATCCAAAAATTATTAGACGACGTGGATAACAATTTAATTACTATATTTGGAGACTGACATTTTCCCCATATTTTATAACAGTAATTGTTTCCATTTTGCTCGACGTGTCGTTTGTGTGGTTGTGAATAGATTTCTTAGGGGCCCTGAGTGGCCGAGTGGTCTAAAGCGCTTTCCATTACGGATCACTGCCGTCTCAACTCTGTCTGCGTGGGTTCGAGTCAAAGATTCAGCTAGTGTAGAAAGCTTGCCAGTAGCTTCTCGTGGGTCGATGGTTCTTTCCGGGGTTTTTCCCGGGTTCTTCCTCCACCAATAATACTGGCCGCCATGTATAGCCAATCGTGTGCTGAAAAATGGCATTAAACCCCAAAAACAACAACAATAGATTTCTTAAAAATTTTGTTTGCCGGCAGGACTGTCTGCCCTTTCTTCTGCATTCATTTCAGTGATAGGACTGTACGATCATTAATGTGGTGGTAAATCTTGTGTATTAGGGACATTTATGGAAGTTATACAAGACTAGTAACAGTAGGGGATTTAGTTTTGTATAGAAAGGATTTAACGTCTTTCTTATTCACCTTTTACATCCTGCCTTTTGTGTAATACATCAAATTGTGTGTGTGTGTGTGTGTGTGTGTGTGTGTGTGTGTGTGTGTGTCTGTCTTCCTACCCTTTTCGTTGATTTGTGTGTCATGCTAGTGTTGTTGTTATGGGGTTTAACGCCATTTCAGCACAAGATATCGACAGGAGAAAAAGGAGAAAAAATGAACCACCGATCCACGAGAAGCTACTGGCAAGCTTTCTCACTTACACACATTTGACGAGTCAGAGACTCGAACCCACATAGACAGGTGAGATTGAATTTATCGGTAACATTAAGCGCTTTAGACAACTCGGCCACAACATATATATATATATATATATATATATATATATATATATATATATATATATATATATATATATATATATATATATATATATATATATATATATATATATATATATATATATTCTTGCCCCTTCCCTTGGTTAGTAAGTGTGGGATAGGATTACTAGGAGTGGAGTAAATTTTTTAATTTCTTTGTACAAATCACCACATATTACTACTTATCCTAAATTACTCGAGAATGTGAACTTCGTCACGTAGCCAATACGAATAAAGCGCTTTTGGAAATATGCCAGTTGAGCATGATTTTCTATCGTGGCAAATGACCTTAAAACTTGTACAAATATCTGTTAAAACCCTGGTGTTCAATGAAAAACCTCATGGCTTGAAAAAAAAAGTATTACCTCTGTTATTAATGAAGTGTGTAAAAAGCCATCTAAACCGTTTTATGAGTAATTCATTTAAAACACATGGTTGCATAAAATACCAAAATAAAGTCTCCTTTCAGTACAAACTTGTTCATTATAATTAACAACCGATTAATTAGTTTTGAAATATACAAGAGCTTCATCATATTCTTGTAATTTTTTAAAAGCAAATTCATATTCAATTAAATATTTGTTGTGCTAGCGTCAACGTGTACAAATAATTATGATAGGAAATGTCAAAGAAAAATATGTGACATCCACATCAAAGATGGGAAAGTCATATTGGTTTGGTTATTCAAACCATGAAATAGATTAGAACTGAGTTGTCTAACACTCACACGCATCCACACGGACACACATGTATGTCTGTCTGTGTGCGTTTTTAAATTCAAAACTTGTATTTCTTCATTAGCCATATATTAAAAATGTTTATGTATTAAATGAAATTCACGTCTTCGTCTCCTTTACATTTAAAAATTCATGAAAAAATGTAACATTTTACATTGCACAGTGAATACATGTGTTGATAGGAATGTCTTAACCTATTGAACGTAAATTACAGATTATTATCAATGATAAATGCAATGCTATTTACCTGAACAAGAAATAAAAATATTAAAAATATCATTTTATAGTATGCTAATTCAGTCCGAGTTCATTTCACTGTGATTTTATTTTCGCGCAGTAGTTAGCAACCGTCCAAGAAATTTTGACTTACCCATTACACGAGATAGTGATACAGGGTTGAGAGTAAATGCATGTTCTGGAGTTTTTAATTCAGTGGTGGTAAAAAAAAATTTTTTTTTTCTTACTATTTGCTTTGTTCGACATATAAGCTAGAATCATCAATTACTGAATGTACATTTAACATTTGGTCCAGAAACCTCATTTACTATTTGTACATTTAACATTTGGTCCAGAAATCTCATTTACTATTTGTACATACAGCATTTGGTCCAGAAATCTCATTTACTATTTGTACATACAAAATTTGGTCAAGAATCCTCATTTACTATTTGTATATTTAACATTTTGTCCAGTAACTTCATTTATTATTTGTACATTTAACATGTGATCCAAAATCCTTTTTTACTATTCGTAAATTTAACATGTGAGCCAGAATTCATATTAACTATTTACTTATCTATCTTATGATAGGTGAGTTCTTCGATGCAATAGTTTTATAAATAATGACTTTTGAAGAACAATTAGGAGCTACACGACTTGCGAACGCTAGTAATTAATCAATTCCTTTGTAATTGGTTTGGAAAGGTAATAAATAAAATATTACAAAAGGATGTAAACTAACTTAAGAAGTGAGTTCGCTTACCTTTGTAAGGCTCGACGCAAATGTATTTTTACAAAATCAGCCGACTAGTTAAAATATACGACCGGTACTCTTATATCGCACTATTTGTAGGTAGTCCGTTGCATTGGTAGATTAAAACAAAGATTTGAGCTCAGATTTGTTGAACTACCGGAGACTATGCGAACAAGAGTATTAAGTTTCAAGATCGGTCAAAGGGCTGCCCTGTGTGTTGAAGTTCCTTTAACTCAACGTTAGATTACCCAACTGATGTCGTATTGCACGCGCTTAAACTTTTCCTCCTTCACCTTACCAGATAATACATACAAGGAGTCAAAACGTCTAATTTCATAAGTTTGTGGAGCTTAAATTCAACAATGAAAAGAAGTAGAAGAAAAAACAACGCGGCTAGTTACAAAGTTAACTTCGTTGAATACATTTTTCAGTCGACTGCCGTTGTTCATAATATTGACTTTTGTCTGCATATCAAAGGTGAATTATTATATAAATATTTCTCTTATGTGCATCTTCGATCTAGGTTTCCCCAACAACGATCGAAATACCTCGGTTATTTCTGAAAAATAAAATATGTCTCAGATATACGTCAGCGTACAAATTTACAGAAAGTATACATTTTTTTAAAGCCTGAAATGTCTTCAAATAAAAGCAAGGCAAATGTATTAGGATTATCTCGCCTACTTCTACAATTGAATTAACCGTAGAATTCACCAAGAAGTTACGAAACAAAATAGTTCGATATATTCGTATCATGTCAGTCCATGTTTCGTAAATAACCAAGGTGGTGTGAATAGCAGCTATCGGCATCTATTTTGATGTATGATTTGTATGATTCACCTTGAAGATTATGATCATCTTGAACAGATCATCTGGAACGAATCATCTGGAACCGATTATCTTGAACAGACTGAACTCACAAGCAGAAAAAATAATCTCTGAAGAACAGGCAGGGTCCCGGAGTGGAATAAGCACAACAGAACAAATATTCAATCTCGGGGATTTTGTGTGAAATGTACTCACAACATCAACAAGATATCTATCATGTGTTCATAGATTTCAGAAAGGCTGTTGACAGAGTGTGGCATGAGGCATTGTGGGGCGCAATGAAGAAGTACAACATGGGTCAAAAGTTGACCAACACCATCAAGCAGCTGTACGCCAAGGCTACCAGTGCAGTAACTGCTCAAGGGTCTGTGGGGGACTGGTTCAAGACAACAGTTGGAGTACGGCAAGGCTGTCTCATGTCACCCACGCTTTTCAACATCTACTTAGAGCGCATCATGAGCGAAGCCCTGGAAAATCGCTGTGGGACAGTCAGCATTGGAGGGTGTAACATCACCAACCTCCACTTTGCAGATGACATTGATGGGCTGGCAGGCAGTGAAGATGAGCTTGCCACCTTAGTGAAGAACCTGGATGAAACATCTTCCAGATATGACATGGAGATAAGTGCCGAGAAGACAAAGCTGATGACAAATAGTGGCAAACAAATCTCAACCAAGCTTAAAGTGAGAGGACAGGAACTGGAAACAGTGGGCCAATTCACATATCTTGGTTCCATAATCACTGAAGACAGATCATGAGCAGAAATTTGGTCACAAGCAGCACAAACAACGGCAGCTATGTCAAAGCTAAGACCCATCTGGAGAGACAAGAATATCTGTCTGAAAACTAAACTCAGACTATTTAGAGCACTAGTCATCTCAATCTTTCTGTATTCATTTGAGGCTTGGACCCTGACAGCAGAATTACAACGACGAATCCAGGCACTTGAAATGAGATGCTACAGAAACATCCCAGGCATCTCTTACATGGACCACATCACAAATGAAGAAGTGCGTAAACACCATCAGGCACAAAATAAGACATTATGAAGACCTCCTCTCCACTGTCAAAAAGAGAAAGCTGAAATGGTATGGCCATGTCACTAGAGCCAACAGTCTATCCACAACAGTACTGCAGGGTAGTGTCCAAGGTGGTAAAAGGAGAGATAGACAGAGAAAAAAGTGGAGTGACAACATCACAGAATGGACCAGGAAACGTTTTGCGAAGACACAGACATTGGCATATGATCGAGACAAGTGGAGGGAACTAGTCAGATGTTCAGCAGCACAGCGTCTCAACAATCACACTAGGTCAAGAGACTGATGATGATGACCTTGAAGTTCGGAATGGGTGCTATGTTGTGATCATTCACTCTTTGTGTATTGTATGAGCTATCTCCCTTGTTGGCATTTTGATTGCCTAACGCTATAAGTGGGTACATTGACTAGACAGAATTCAGCTGAAAGATAATATTATTTCAAAATTTGGCATCTTGTTTTAGAGCTATTAGCAGATAACTCAATGAAACTATGAAATGAACAAAAATATGTAGTGTTCTCTTTTAAATATATCGAATATTGCCTAAATATGAACGAATATTTCCTGTTTACAATAGTATTATGTAGTATAATTCCCACTGTGGTGATGAAGATAATTCTAGGAAGGAAAGCAACTTCTAATGATACAAAGGTGTAAATCCTGATGAAATTGATACCACGATTCAAGACACCACCCACCTCTAATTTTTATACGGACTGAGATTTTGCACATATAGAAGTTTGTGTACTGTATGTCCTATTAATCAGATACGTATGTATCCCCCATTCATTTGAAAGACAGAGTCACTATTTCATACAAGGAATAAAGCTACGCCAGATTCGCACATTTAATTTAAGCGTACCAATACATCTTATTTGTAATGATGACTGTCTTGCTTGAGCTCTACCAATACATCTTATGTGTAATGATGACTGTCCTCTATGAACTACATCTTATGTGTAATGATGACTGTCCTTTAGTCCTACCAATACATCTTATGTGTAATGATGACTGTCCTTTAGTCCTACTAATACATCTTATGTGTAATGATGACTGTCCTTATTTAGCCCTAACAATGCATCTTATGTGTAATGATGACTATCCTTTATCTTTACCTATACATCTTATGTGTAATGATGACTGTCCTTTAGTCCTAACAGTACATCTTATGTGTAATGATGACTGTCCATATTTAGCCCTAACAATGCATCTTATATGTAATGATGACTGTCCTTTATCTTTACCTATACATCTTATGTGTAATGATGACTGTCCTTTAGCCCAACCGATACATCTTATGTGTAATGATTATCATTTAGCCCTACCAATACATATTATGTGTAATGATGACTATCATTTAGCCCTACAAATACATCTTATGTGTAATGATGACTATCATTTAGCCATACCAATACATCTTATGTGTAATGATTACTGTCCTTTAGCCATACCAATACATCTTATGTGTAATGCTGACTGTCCTTTAGCCCTACCAATACATCTTGTGTGTAATAATGACTGTCCTTTAGTCCTACCAATACATCTAATGTGTAATGATAACTGTCGTTTAACTCTACCAATACATCTTATGTGTAATGATGACTATCATTTAGCTCTACCAATACATCTTATGTGTAATGGTGACTGTCCTTTATCCTTACCTATACATCTTATGTGTAATGATGACTGTCCTTTAGCCCAACCGATACATCTTATGTGTAATGATGACTATCATTTTGCCCTAACAATACATATTATGTGTAATGATGACTATCATTTAGCCCTACCAATACATCTTATGTGTAATGATGACTGTCCTTTTGCCATACCAATACATCTTATGTGTAATGATGACTATAATTTAGCCCTACCAATACATATTATGTGTAATGATGACTATCATTTAGCCCTACCAATACATCTTATGTGTAATGATGACTGTCCTTTAGCCATACCAATACATCTTATGTGTAATGATGACTGTCCTTTAGCCATACCAATACATCTTATGTGTAATGATGACTGTCCTTTAGCCATACCAATACATCTTATGTGTAATGATGACTGTCCTTATTTAGCCCTAACAATGCATCTTATATGTAATGATGACTGTCCTGTATCTTTACCTATACATCTTATGTGCAATGGTGACTGTCCTTTAGTCCAACCGATACATCTTATGTGTAATAATGACTGTTCTTTAGCTCTACCAATACATCTTATGTGTAATGATGACTATAATTTAGCCCTACCAATACATATTATGTGTAATGATGACTATCATTTAGCCCTACCAATACATCTTATGTGTAATGATGACTGTCCTTTAGCCATGCCAATACATCTTATGTGTAATGATGACTGTCTTTTAGCCATACCAATACATCTTATGTGTAATGATGACTGTCCTTTAGCCATACCAATACATCTTATGTGTAATGATGACTGTCCTTTAGCCATACCAATACATCTTATGTGTAATGATGACTGTCCTTATTTAGCCCTAACAATGCATCTTATATGTAATGATGACTGTCCTGTATCTTTACCTATACATCTTATGTGCAATGGTGACTGTCCTTTAGTCCAACCGATACATCTTATGTGTAATAATGACTGTTCTTTAGCTCTACCAATACATCTTGTGTGTAATAATGACTGTCCTTTAGTCCTACCAATACATCTTATGTGTAATGATGACTGTCGTTTAGCTCTAACAATACATCTTATGTGTAATGATGACTATCATTTAGCTCTACCAATACATCTTATGTGTAATGATGACTATCATTTAGCCCTACCAATACATATTATGTGCAATGATGACTATCATTTAGCCCTACCAATACATATTATGTGCAATCATGACTGTCGTTTAGCCCTACCAATACATCTTATGTGTAATGATGACTATCATTTAGCCCTACCAATACATCTTATGTGTAATGATGACTGTCCTTTAGCCGTACCAATAAATCTTTTATTTTAATGATGACTATCATTTAGCCCTACCAATACATCTTATGTGTAATGATGACTATCATTTAGCCCTTACAATACATCTTATGTGTAATGATGACTGTCATTTAGCCCTACCAATACATATTATATTATGTGCAGTCATGACTGTCGTTTAGCCCTACCAATACATATTATGTGTAATGATGACTATCATTTAACCCTACCAATACATCTTATGTGTAATGATGACTGTCCTTTAGTCCTATCAATACATCTTATATGTAATGATGACTGTCGTTTAGCTCTACCAATACATCTTATGTGTAATGGTGACTGTCCTTTATCTTTACCTATACATCTTATGTGTAATGATGACTGTCATTTAGCCCTACCAATACATCTTATGTGTAATGATGACTGTCCTTTAGCCCTTACAATACATCTTATGTGTAATGATGACTGTCATTTAGCCCTACCAATACATATTATATTATGTGCAGTCATGACTGTCGTTTAGCCCTACCAATACATATTATGTGTAATGATGACTATCATTTAACCCTACCAATACATCTTATGTGTAATGATGACTGTCCTTTAGTCCTACCAATACATCTTATGTGTAATGATGACTGTCGTTTAGCTCTAACAATACATCTTATGTGTAATGATGACTATCATTTAGCCCTACCAATACATCTTATGTGTAATGATGACTGTCATTTAGCCCTACCAATACATCTTATGTGTAATGATGACTGTCCTTTAGCCCTACCAATACATCTTGTGTGTGATGATGGCTGTCCTTTAGTCCTACCAATACATCTTATGTGTGATGACTATCATTTAGCTCTACCAATACATATTATGTGTAATGATGACTATCATTTAGCCCTACCAATACATCTTATGTGTAATGATGACTGTCCTTTAGCCCTACCAATACATATTATGTGCAATGATGACTATCATTTAGCCCTACCAATACATCTTATGTGTAATGATGACTGTCCTTTAGCCCTACCAATACATATTTTGTGCAATGGCAACTGTCCTTGTTTAGCTCTAATTTGTCTTATATGACACAATCCATTTCCATGTTGTATGAGGCTTTATTTTTTATAGTGATATAATCACCAACATTAGCGACGGGTTGATTTACAACTTTTCACCATGTCTTCAATTGGCGCTATTGTGTTAGTATAGATACGGTATTGAAAGGTAATAAAGACAAGATTGTTATGTCTTCAGTACACCGTGCGATCGAGATACGATCTTCAACTAGGCCATAAAACCCAAATCAATAACAAAATATCTTAACATTAGACACGGGTTCGTAATATTAGGTTAAAAAGGTTGTCACTTTAATTACAAGAGTCACAAGGTTTAGCATGATCTGTAATTTACGTATCAAGACAGTAGGTATCCATATACAAGGACTAAAAAGAAACAGTAGGATTCGTTTAAACGATTACACCAGTTGAAATATCATACCAAACTTCTTTGAAGATAACATATAACTAAAAAATTCTCAAAAATTCCTAGCCAGTTAGAAAGCAAATGCAGACAACAAACAAAGGAACAAACTAAGAAGATCAGAAAAAATCTCCATATTTGGTCTACCATTCTGCAAAAGTACAATCTCCAAAGTATAGTCTTATATCAGAATGACGGTCTAAAAGTTCTTGAAATCATCGGCATTTTTCCACGCACCATACTCAACATTTTAATTCATGATTACATTTTCACGTATGAAGATAATATTTCAAAACTATGGCGACATTTTCTTTCAAATTAAAAACCCCAATCCCCCCTCCCCCACCTAAAGAAAATGTTTTAAATGATCATGAACCAGTGCTGGATTAAGGTGAGGACGGATGGCACGTGCTCCCGACCAAGCTAATCATGGGGCCCACGTTGTTGCCCTTGATAAATTAGATGTCTTTTTTTAAAAAAAACCACAATAGCTATAATAAATATACACTAATATAAAGGAGAAATATATATATATATATATACACGCGCGCGCGCGCACACATCGGGGTGCGTGTCTCTCTCTCTCTCTCTCTCTCTCTCTCTCTCTCTCTCTCTCTCTCTCTCTCTCTCTCTCTCTCTCTCTCTCTCTCTCTAATCGTCAATTAAAATCTTGGCTACCGTTTTGCGGAAAATGTAATTTATTTTGCTTAATAAATGTATGGGTTATATAAAAGAATTCCTATGGACCGAGACCAGGATGGCTGGTTAGACAGTAGTAACACGGGCCCCGAGTAGCCGAGTGGTCTAAAGCGCTCGCGATCATCTCACCTATGTCTGCCTGGGTTCGAGTCTCGGATTCGGCCAATATGGGTATGTGCGAAATCTTGCCAGTAGCTTAGCGTGGGTCGGTGGTTCTTTCTGGGGTTTTCCTCGGGTTCTTTATCCACCATTAATACTAGCTAACATGTATAGCCTATCATGTGCTGAAAATGGCGTTAAACCCTAATACAACAACGACTGTATTAGTACGTTCAGCACATTTTTGTCTATATCTGACCGAGGGGGCTATATGCATAGCGCAATGAAGCATTGAGGTAGCTAATTCGGGATGGATTGGGCTCTTATACAGTCACGTACCTTAGACTACGAGTCTAACGCTCAGTCTCGCAGTTACATTACTAACATTAATAAAAACATGAACGTAACTCCTTGACCTGGAATTCCTTGTTTTCCGTGCGAACATTATTTGTTATATTAGACCTCGCTATCAGATGATGTGGACAGTAATTGAATATAAACAAAACGTCTCTTACTGTGTAATGTCATATACATTATTATACCAGGCAGAGATATGGAGGCATGATTTGGACGAAGAAACAGCTCGGGTTGCATCTACGACCAGATAGCTTTCTCAGCAATAAAGCAGCCATTGTTACAAGAGACATCTCGCCGTGGATCATATGATATTCATGATTGCATCGAAATACCACCATAAAATACATCAAATAAATAGTTGTTCATTCATTATCAAAGACTGCATAACAAAAGTTTAGTAAGGTGGATAGTTATATCAATATCAAGATCTATTGGACTCTGTATATACTAATATACGTGGGGCCCCGAGTGGCTCGGTTGGTCTAAAGAGCTCTCCGTTACAGATCACTGTCATCTCACCTCTGTCTGCGTGGGTTCGAGTCTCAGATTCGGCCAATGTGGATATGCGAGAAACCTTGCCATTAGCTTCTCGTGGGTAGGTGGTTTTTCTGGGGGATTTCCCCGGGTTCTTCCTCCACCATTAATACTGGTCGCCTATCGTGTGCTGAAAAATGGCGGAACTATCGGGAACCACAATTTATGTAGAAAAGTTTTGTCCACTGAATACAAACCTTTTAATCATCTTGTTTACAATTTAGATTTAGTGGCAGCCTATTATCGTTTGGTACATCTTGTTATACGAGCATCCATTGTATTTCGCCCTCGTGTTGCTATTAGCTCCAACCTCGTATATACCTACTATCTACTATGATAAGTGGTAGTATCACAATGGGCCTTTTAGAGTGATGTTTGTTTTTTGTTTTGATTAAGATTTTTAAAGTTGCTTTAACAATTTTTCAGTCATATAGCTACGATGTCTGCAATGTGGCAGTTTATAGTGATATCTAGCACTGGGGCATCATGCCGCAGGCATGTAGCATGATGTCCCACCCAGTCACATTATCCTGACACCAGGCCGACCAATCCTAACACTAACCTCTTAATGCCGAGAGTCAAGCGAGGCAGCTCTTAGTACCATTTTTGTAAGTCTTTGGAATGTCTTGGACGGGAATAGAACCCACAATCTCTCGTATCCGCGGCGGAACCTCTAACCGCTAGGGCACCGGAGCGGTTTTTAGAGTGATGTAACTGATTTAGGTCAACGCCTTCTATACCCATGACTTACGCGTGCGTCACACGCGAGGTTTATGTTGCATGGCAGTAAAAAGTAATCCAAACACTTGTGTGAAAATCGATTTCGTTGACTGATGTTTAAAATACAATTATTAATTCTTTGGAAAATATGATTATCAAAATTACGAGCACTTTTGAAATACACTACTGAACCAAAAGCAACCGTTGGTGCATACAATTTCGTCTTGTTTCATGCCGCCAACATATGCCTTCTTTTGCAAATATACTGAATACTCATTGTTTCGAGTAAACGTGTTTGCGGCTAGCTTAAATTATTTTTTTGTTCTGTATCCGATAATTATTCGCGAATATAACATCAACGAAATTATTTAACAGCACCGCCAGTCAGGTCAGCACTTATTGATATATGGCTCCAAAAGCAATTTTCATTTGTGTATTTATAACAGTTGCCTTCCACGCCAGGGCCAACGGTGTTTGCCACAACAATTGCAAAAAATCTCATCGAGTACAGAACACTTGTTTGTACTGAAGTATAACATAATAAAAAAAACGTCTCAGAAACATTTGCTAGGAGAAGTGTGTCTGCTGTCAGGTAAAGATCGAAATAGTCACTCATACCTTTGCAACAAAAAGCGGCCCTGATATTTTCCTTCGTCCGTTTCTATATGATGGTGGCAACCACGTTTGATTAAATTTTTTAAATGACTCTATATATTCATACGGATATACGCAGCAAGACGAATCTTTGCTCATGATGGTCTGGTTCAAAAGGCTAATTTCTCTGTAATTTAAGGCATCTTTTAAAGCACCACTATGTTGCCGAGTAATCTTAAAATGATTATCACCATTCTCTATAATGTTACCAAAATATTTGTCTCGGATGGTGTTTATAAACTCCAGACAATAGTATACTGGATCTGAATTAGTCAAAACGTCATGTAGTTTCCATCGTATTGAAAATGTCACTTATGGATGCATTCGATGCCGTTATGACTGTTTGCATTAGTAAGTGTTCATCACTGGTATGCGTGCTATGAAATGTCAGATTCTCGCGGGTCATGAGCGTTATTCGTATAATATTGTATAAGCCCCACTTGTCAAAGGGTAAGTATTACGTCCCACTTTGTCAAGGGGTATTGCACAACATATAATAATAACACTATAACCCACTCCCCTCTGATACTCGTTATCTAAGAGATGACCGCCGTCGGTATAATTGCCCGGTTCGAGTAAGAGAATGTATATGGTAACCTGAGCGGATATATTGAACAAAACAACTCCGAGCCCCCGTAAAGATAAATAAACAATTTAATCAAATACATACGCAACGAAATTTCCTTTCATTAGGAATACACGCGGTTTAGAAATAAACTTTCACCGAATTACAAATAGATCTGAAATAAAATTAAACAAATTAGCCGTTCTATTACTAATATTTAAAAGTCATCATAGGATCGAGTCACAATCGAAGTCAATGCTTTTGTTCGATTTTCATAACCTGTTATCCTCGAACCACGTTCTCTGCTCAGTCCAGTGTTGTTCTAGAAGTTACTGTCTCTCGAGAAACTTTTCACTCGTGGGTGTTCCGCTTGAACTCTGATTTGGCCATTGTATCAATGTATACACCTCTCGATTTCTCCTTCACAATTCCCTTTTTTCCCGTACTTCACTTTCTTTTCCAAAAGAAAAATCTCTGTTTTCTCTCAATTCTGACATTTTCGTGATAAAATGAAACTTTACAAGGTCGCTGTCGGTCAGTCTGGCTCTGTATAAATACGGCTAATTAGTACAAGGGCCACATCCTACAATACAACTCTCTCTCTCTCTCTCTCTCTCTCTCTCTCTCTCTCTCTCTCTCTCTCTCTCTCTCTCTCTCACGATGTCTCGTAAATTTAACTAATGGCTATCTGGCCAGAACTAACGGTTTATTAATAGATTCGACCGAAAATTTAGCACTTCACATGAAACGGTACGGAAAGTGGGGTTTTCGTTAGGATCAATCCGCAGCTGCTCTGTGCGTGGCCTCTCCTCATGTTCCAGTGACATTACAATATATTATCATATAAAACCAGTGAAAACCATTATTGGTCACATTCATGTGCTGGAGCGAGGAGAGCTCTTTCCAAATCAATTTCACGATAACCTCAAACGATTTTTAAAAAAACGCGTTATAACATTGACCACTTAGTTTGAACGTCTGAAAGTTCTTTCTAGCAACAGTGTATGAGATTTGTACAGTAACCTTTGCTGTGTTGGTTAGCACCTAAGGAGCGTACTCTGGAACATCGAATCATTCGAGTCCGCGAAGATAATATACGTGACTTTTCCTTTTAGCATTGTAATTAAGTGCAGGCAATACTGACGCAGGACTATTTACCCCATGTTCCTCGTGTTGATTTTAAATGCAACACCGTATATACCTGTACTTATTATAGATGGTTAAGCAACTGGGAAAGATTTTGTATCTATACATTAGAAACCTTGTATCTGAACTAAATATTTTGCACATCAATACTATATATATCCATAGATCCGTCCTTGAGAGTGTTTGCTTTGTAGATATGGGGATAGTGCAACGGCATAAGAATCTTTCTCAGACGCAGTCCCGGATTACCCATTAGGCAGAGTAGGCAACTGCCTATGGGCCCCGCGACTTTTATGGGCCCCATCAGGAGCCCCCAGAGACCGTGACCGTGGGTCTGGGGCCCCAAAAGTTTGACTGCCTATGGACCTCCACGGTGCTTAATCCGGCGCTGCTCAGACGTACAAATTAACAGCGATACCTCTTCACACATTTTAAGTCAGGTTTTAGTAACCTGTATGGGGAAACTTGAGGTTCCAAAAGAGTGCACCCAAATATTGCTGATATTTCTGCTACTGGTCTGACTTGTTGTCCGCAGACTGTGAAGTGGACAAAATCACCATTTAAAAACGCTAATTGTCCTCGTTTTTTATACTGAGTATTGACCGCGATGAAACATACTTTGGTGTTTCAATATAACTAGAAATGGTATATTGAGGTGCTACGTAATTAAACTTATTTGTAATTGTCAAGGGTCCATCCCGCTCCTACACTGCTATATTTTCCAACGTCTCCAGAGTCTTTCAAAAGCATGTGTTGAGTTCATAATTGATTGTCTCGGTGTCTTTACGATTTAATATCACATAGGCGACACTGTGAATCCACGTGGTTGCAATTTGTAACTCATCCATGTCTGGTGATATCCGATTAAGCAGAATGAAACCACCTTCAATGAGGAGGAAGCAGAACGCTTTAGCGTTGATACAGTTCTCAGACTTATAGTCGAACATACTGGATTTACAGACTGTTTCTTTAAAAACAAAACCATTTTTAATTGGAATTAACATTTTGCTCACATGTACGGCATTACACACATACCACGCCTCTGCTTCGTAATATTATCATAATCGATCTATGTCGCAATGACTCCCAGGCGATATATTTCACAATGGCTCCCAGGTGATATATTTCACGATGATCCCCAGGTGATATATTTCACAAGGCATCCATACGTAGCAATAAAGCCCACCTACGGTAATTATGCAAAACGGAAATTGCCACAAACTTGTAAACAGGTTTAATATTGAGATTAATTTAAAAACTTGCGACAACGTATTTATTGATTGATTGCAATCAATCAAATGTGTCAGACACAATATAGATATTCATAATACTTATCATAGATCTTAAATCATTTTGATTGACTGAAAATCAAAAGTGATGTTTCAAACTACTATATATCTTCTAACATTTGTCAAATGATAGTATAGCCCAGTCAGAAGATACATATAGCTCATTTGCGGCCTATTCCTGCATTTGACGAACCATTTAGCAGAATAATATTAGACTGTCCTTCACCTAAGTCAGGCAACCATTGTTGACCATAATGTGTGCGTCCGAAAATTTACAAAGGCAATTCCTTCAGTGAATATTAAAGCAAATACCAACCATCCGAAAAGGTTTGATAAGTTTGTTTTTGAAAATTAGTCCATTTCGGTCAACGGACTAAATGTTTAGAATTTTCCATCAAGCTATGCATCCAACAATTTAAATATTCTACCTATAACCCTGGGAGACAAACGGCGTTGGAATGATTTCCTCAGATTTTGATGAACATGGTTGAGTCATATTACTTTGAGATCGTAAAAGATTGGGATGGTGAGTTTAAAATGTTATTTATAGCTGTTACAGTATTAGTACTAGAGTCATTAGGCTTTAGTCCCTTTTTGAACTAGTTTCAGGACATAGTGTCCAAAGATCAGTAAAGGATAACTCTTCTGAATTATTTTAATAGGAAATATTGCTTATCTGACCGTTCAGTTTCTGATCTTTGTTAATTTTAGCCAGCGTTTCCCCACACTATACTATATTGGATGATAGCGGACATTATAACGTGCATTAATGGTAATGCTGCTGTTCCATAAATGCTAACGCTACAGGAAAGGCAGCGCCTCACAATGAAGCTCTTTCACCGCTTGGAAGCATCTGGTGTTTCGTACCAAATTGATCTTGTAAAAAAAAGCTTTTATAAGTGGGTATTTCGTCAAATTTCTGCACATTAACCGTGAAAATAACGCATCACACCAGCTCGAACATGAATATCCATAGTGCAGTCATATTGAAGAATTTTCAATCGTTCTCATTTATGAACTTGAAATTAGTTATAATTATCGTGACGTCCCCGAGTACTGATTTAATGTGTGCTGCATTTGTACATCAAAATAACTTGTCACAGAAACGCCACTGTCGTTTTGTATCATTTTAAAATGTGTTTTAATATTACAAATATTACAAATCAGTTCATTGTTATCCATATGTTATTGATGTTTTTATATATTTACCTGAAACCAATTCTCTAATTAATTTATCCTTCGCGACAATCATCAATATAATATTGATGTACAAGATATTTCTTTGATGCGTTTTATGGTGGTATTAAGAAACAATCGACAATATCGTATGCTCCATGACGAGATGCCTTGTAACAATGGTAGCTTATTGCCGAGTACGCTATCTGGTCGTAGCTGAAACCTGATCCGTTTTGCCCATTGTCAAACCGTCCATATATCTGTCTGGTACAAAGGTATATTTTACTTTACAGTTAGAACGTTTGGTCTATTTTTCTATTTCTCGTCCACAGCTGCAGATAGGGGGGTCTAATATATAATATGTGGGGTTTGTACCGAGACAAGGAACTCCTGGTCAAGAGGTTATATTATTTTTTGCATAGCTAACACAGATGGCTTTGAGGCTGGGACTTGCTTGTCTTGTTCTGGAGCCGCGGTAACTCATTTGGTTAACCGTTAGACTCGTAATCCAAAGTCGCTGTTTGGATACCCAGTCAGGCCAATCTGAGTGGACTATCCCGGTGAGTCCTTAGCTCCCATTTCCCCTTCCTGATACAGTTTTACTATTATCTAACAGCCAGCCTGTTCTTGGTCCATATCTGTACAATTATATTTCTCGCCCATTCATTTATCAGTTAAACTGTTAAAACCAAAAAGTAAAGTATATTCACATACATAGAGAATATTTGACATTCTGTTTTATCACAGTTTTTCCCTATTGTAAAGGAAATAGAAAGAAGAAGACATAATTTCGTTTATTCTAACTTAGATGTACCTTGCACGTAAATAGTCCTAAGCTATTGTCAATTATTTTTGGGACGATTCTAAAAACAATAAAATTTAAAACAATTTTTTTTACAAATTAGAGTTTAGATCGTCTGCTCTGATACGTAAGGTCGCTGGTTCGAACCTCAGCCGTGCCAAATAATTATTAAAAGGGTAATAGCATATGGAACCGCTCCGGTGGCCTAGTGGTTAGAGCGTCTGCCGCGGAAGCGGGAGGTCGTGGGTTTGATACCCGGTTGAGTCATACCAAAGACTTACAAAAA
The DNA here is from genome assembly GCA_030141615.1 of Unio pictorum. Classification (NCBI taxonomy): domain Eukaryota; kingdom Metazoa; phylum Mollusca; class Bivalvia; order Unionida; family Unionidae; genus Unio; species Unio pictorum. The sequence continues at coordinate 6,234,425 of JARLTB010000152.1, read as the reverse complement.
ATTGTACTAACATTGACGCTCAGCATTAGGAGGTTAGTGTTAGGACTCGTCGGCCTGGTGTCAGGATGGGACATCATACTACATGCTAGACATCACTATAAACTACCTCACTGTAGATATCGTAGCGATATGACTGAAACATTGTTAAAGCTAGGTTAAAAATCATAATCAAACAAACAAAAAAGACCAGCTGCCTCGCTAGGCGCTCTGCATTAACAGGTTATTGTTAGGACTTGTCGGCCTGGTGTCAGGATAATGTGCATGGGTCGGACAGCATGCTTCACGTCTGCGGCATGATGCTCCAGGGCTAGACATCACTATAAACTGCCACAATGCAGACATCGTAGCGATATGACTGAAACTTGTTAAAGCTACGTTAAACTTCCAAATCTCTCTCTCTCTCTCTCTCTCTCTCTCTCTCTCTCTCTCTCTCTCTCTCTCTCTCTCTCTCTCTCTCTCTCTACATGTATGTATACATGTAAGTATACAAAGTGTACAGACTATATCATCACAGCTCTCTTCCATTTAAAATCTAACTTCGGTGGGCCTCGCCCTCAGCAAATGTATATCATAGATACACCTCCACTCGAAGTCGTCTGCCACCAATATACCCTCCTTTCAGGTCCGACGGAGGAATGCAATACATAAATAAAAATATTAAACAGTATAAAAACTCAACGTTTTATAGAATATATTTTTGCTGAAAGTGATACATTTGGAAACAAACAAGCATATTGGAGAATTAATGATATAAAACATGTCAAGTTTGATAGAGTTGATTGTGAAATCAAAGGGAGAAAAATTAATAGGAAATATCACAAGTAAACAGCATAATAGTAGATGCGAAAAACTTCATAAGGAAACTACGATGTATATAGTATCATATAAAGAGATTACATTTCAAAAATGGTAAAGTCATGGAACATAGAAGGACCAAAAAAAATCTATCGAAAGTCTAATATACTACATAATTTTCTCGTCCATAATATTGTAAAAAATGTAAAGTGATATCATTCAGAAATGATTAAAGTGATTTAAATTACATCACCAAAATGTTGATAAAACAATTACATTGCATAAGAATACAAGATGTTACGTGGAACGAAACATTAAAAAAAGATTTCATAAATGTTGGTTCAACTATGATATATTTAAGCTTTTTTCAATCCAAAATTATAATATTTTTCATTAGCTGCACATTTTGTGTTGATAAATCTTTTACCATATACAAATGTAAAAAGCTATTAAATTTTGTGTTACCAAAACGTGTCACAAAATCAGCCACAATCAGTAAAAATGGGAAGCGATTTTGACGAAAAGAATGAAATTGGTATTTCACTACAAAAATTAACAGATGAAAAAATTACAAATAAATGAGAACAAACAGTAAATAAGGCTCAATATATTTGCACACAAAAAGTCCATTTTCAGAATTATAAGTAACATTGTTGACAACATTATCTTGAGTAAACGGACCTCACATTTAAAAACCGGACTAACATGAAACACTACCCTTTAATTGAACTCATTGTATTGTTCAGGAACAAACATGATATAACAAGATAATAAAATAATATTTCTCCATATTACACTGAAACATATGTTATTGCATATAAACCATTACACAATAGTGATAACTACTCTTTAAAACTTAACTGAATAAAACGAAACCTGACTTTTCCAATCATGCAAACTTTTTGTGGGTTAAAAACCAAAACATATTTATTAAAAGGACAAAGTCAACAACGGAAATAACTTTGTAAAAAAAAAAGAACACGTTTGATACGCTTGTTCAATTCCAAGTAAAATTACCATGAATTAAATTGATTCAGATCATACAATCAATAAACCAGATCATAGTCATTCCAAAAGCTTTAATTGGAAACCAATCAAACATGTCGTAGTCTGTCAGTAAGGTCTAACTGGGAACCGAACAATACATGTCTTAGTGTATAAGATGATATACTTGGAAACCGAACAATACATGTCTTAGTGTATAAGATGATATACTTGGAAACCGAACAATACATGTCTTAGTGTATAAGATGATATACTTGGAAACCCCAGTGCAACATGGCATAGTCTATTAGAACATGTAACTGCAAACTCAACAAAACATATCGTAATTTATTAGAAAGTCTAACTGGAAACCCAATAAAACATGTCATATTTATTAAAATATCTAACTGGAAACCCAACAAAACATGTCATATTTTTTAGAATGCCTAAGTGGAAACCCAACAAAACGTGTCATATTTATTAGAATATCTAACTGGAAACCCAATAAAACATGTCATATTTATTAAAATATCTAACTGGAAACCCAACAAAACATGTCATATTTATTAGAATGTCTAACTGGAAACCCAATAAAACATGTCATATTTATAAGAATATCTAACTGGAAACCCAACAAAACAGGTCATATTTATTAAATATGGATAACTGGAAACCCAATTAAACATGTCGCATATTATTAGAAAGTCTACATTGAAAGTCAATACAACATTTAATTGTTTATCAGATGGTATTTTTTAGCAGTGCCTAAGATATACGTGGTCTATTTTAATTAACATAATAAAACATGGAAAACTAATTTTCGTTAAAAAGCTAACACTTTGCAAAATTGCGAAACTGTAGAGCGCCACCTTATCACTTGTTTACGACTTTTGAAAAGGGAACGTACAATTGACATACATAGAGAATGCATGTATAACTTTATTGTTCGACTTAGACATGTATATCTTAGGTTTTCTACCAATGACTAATCATAATTTAACTATAGGGCATAAAAAGTGACTAAAACAAAACAGTAGAACAAGTTCAAATCAACGTTGTCAAATGCTTATAGGACGAGGCGCCACAATGTCAATGACAAATGCATTAGATCGGAATGCACATGCTGTTTAAAGATATAATGTAAAGAGGACATAACACAGCAACATGTTTGAGATTCTGAAGTCAGTACGGACAGGAATAGATGAAAATAGCACAATCAAATGCTGTGTAAAGTGGCGATGAAATTAGGAATTTATATAATAAGAAACAAGAAGACAGCATAACATTATTAGTATATATATATATATATATATATATATATATATATATATATATATATATATATATATATATATATATATATATTTATATATAAAACACTCAATCGCAACCTGCTAAAATGTATAAAATTTAAAATATGGAGATAGATTCGGGTAATCTTTATGATTGAGATGAATGAATTTTCAGACTCCCACAGAAGAGTTCGAAGATTTTCAAATCTGTATAATGATCTCTTGTACTTCAAATTACATATTTACGTTACATGGTCAGAGAGTTACTTGAATATGTGTAACTGCACTAAAAATAATAAATTCAAGTGATTTAAATAACATTTAAAATTTCTTTAAATCCCAGCATTATACCGAAATGACCTCTTCCATATGACACTGGACATTCAGGAAATATCGATAATGGAAAGACTAGCTTGAATTTAGGACTCTTCTTGTTTCGGGACTTTTTTTGTTTTGGGACTTTTCTCGTTTCATTTCAAGTAGCGTCAACTAAAATGTTTTCAAAACTATATTAGACTACTATTTTGGTCCGAAATTTAAATACTAATCATTCTTCATGTACAACCGTACTTATTTAAAGATATGTGTTATACTTACTTGCTTACAAATATAAAAAAGCGAAATAGTCTGAACCATTGTTAAAGACAATTTAAGTCATTATTCCTCATCTATGACGTCATCAAAATCAGGAAAAGGTAATACGCTCGTGTAAATTTATCCGATCCTCACCCCCACCCCACCCCACCCCCCAAATATTGAATTCATTAAAACGTGGAATCAATTCTGTACCGATGTATTTTCCTTGTCCCGGGCAGTCACACAGAATCGTTTACACCCTCGGCACCTCATGAGACAGATTAAAGCGGAAGCGACGATTAAAAGTAGCAAAAGTCCACCAATCGCAGTCCAGTACATCCTTGCCTCTGTAACTTTATGGAGGATAAAGAAAGAGTAAAACTAGTTGTTAAATCTAAGCTCGTATACGTGTCTATAATATTCATATATTAGTATTTATAACAGAGAAACATGGATGCGTTATTTCATCTGGGTAAACATGAACTGTTCGTTGATTGCTTGTTTTCTTTAACGGTACATACAAACATATATCACAAAGACAGTATTTCGAACCAAAGATTTTAGAAAATGTATTCATAAAAGATAAGAGAATACTTTTACGCTAACGTGTATTATTTTGTTTGTTTGATTAGGATTTTTAACGTAGCTTTTAACAATGTTTCAGTCATATCGCTTCGATGTCTGCAGTGAGGCAGTTTATAGTGATGTGTAGCACTAGGGTATCATGCTGCAGACACGTAACATGATGTCCCACCCAGTCACATTATCCAGACACCAGGCCGACCAGTTCCTAACACTAACCTCTTAATGCTGAGAGCCAAGCGAGGCAGCTGTTACTACCATTTTTGTAAGTCTTTGGTATGACTCTGCCGGGAATCGAACCCACGACCTCCCGCTCTGGCTGCGGACGCTTTAACCACTAGACCAGCAGAGCAGTCATGTGTGTAATTAACGATGTGCCAATTAGTGCCATGCTTTACACTGAACCAAAGATAGTAACCAAGGTTACCAGTACACAGATGAAACGACTATCTGGCTATAAATAACATAATAGAAAGAAGCAAAGCCAAAAAGTTTTGTGAAACTTAGCTAATAATTTATTTTTCAAAGTTATAAATGAAAATATGAGGAACTTATAGTATTGTCAATTTAATTGAAACTAATTTTAAAAGGTTATATTCAAGTCCTGAATAGCTGAATGTTCCGAATGAATTTAAGATCCTTGAATGTACTAGTCTGACAACAGTCCTTATGTATCAATTTGGCATTGTCAAAAACTCCTTTGAATAAGTCCCAACAGTTACAGAATAATATTTCAGTCTAATGCTTAATTTGTAGTGCCAAGAAATAATCTAAACACGTTTCCTCTCAAATACTATCTAAAAACAACAATAAATACGAATGTTGACTGATGTTGCTAAAAGAACATAAGAACATAAGAAACAATGATGGCCATAATTGTGTAGCTCTACGAACAAGCATAAGGGGTAAAAACGCATTTTGCTCTACTAGCATTACTAGAATGCACATCACCTAACCCAACAAACGGTAGATAACTTAATTCCTCTAAAAACTCACATGATCCCATTAGCCAATGAGAAATTAAATTCAAAGTTGCAAACGGGCTTTATTATAAATATCATTATCAGTGATCGTAAACACCTAGGAAATACCTGTGAAAATTTGCTATCTAATGTCTTCATTTATAAATGCAATCATGTAGTAAGAATTTCAAACAAATATGAATATACCTAACTTAATCAAAACGTATCGATAACTTAATCAAAACGTATCGATAACTTAATCAAAACGTATCGATAACTTAATCAAAACGTATCGATAACAATCAAAACGTATCGATAACTTAATCAAAACGTATCGATTATTTCATTAAAACAAATTCACAATTTCACACACTTACCATTAGTTGTTTCCTGAAATTTATTCTCAGATGCTAAAATCTCCATGTAGGTAAAGCCATAGTACCTAGGTACTGCCGACGGAGGTGGAGGTATCTTCTCTGGAGATTCAATTATCAGCATGCGCATTCCTTCCATATTGTGATATTCTATATGACAGTGTAAATACCAGACACCCGGATTATCCGCTCGAAATCGAATGATCACATAACCACCTGTTGGTACAATTATTGTGTCTTTCCGAGGTGCCCGCTCTAACTCGAGTTCAGGTACATTCCCATTAATCCATGTACTGTTTGACCAAGTGGCTTGATTACATAGACTTTTGTCTCTATCAATCTTGTCTCCACAGTCTATATCGAAGTTATCACTAATTATTTTACCGGTGGTCTTATTGTAATTGCCGTATCCCATCTTGAGGACATAGAAAGAGTATCCATGCAAATGTATTGGATGAGACTGGCCTTTCCCAGTTCCCATATTCAATAAGACAAGTTGAACAACAGTGCCGTCTTTGATATGTATAGCGTGTGGACAGGTGCATACTTTGTTCTTCCCACATTCAGGCTTGTCACATGAAGATAACAAGTTCAGTGGCTGAGACATTTCACAGAGGGTGGGAATTTGGAAAACTCTGCCATTAATGAAGGCTGGATTCTCTCCAGGTAATCCGAAATTCAAAAAATATTCCTCAAACTGATCAGCGTGAAATTTTGGGACTGGCTGACATCCAGTCACTGCTTTTACGTCATTAAGCGTCAAACACTTCGTAGCTTCTGAATGAGGAAAGTATAGGAAAGGGCAATTTAAAACAAGGCAGTGATCCGTAGAAAGACATTTTTTCCTCGATGTCACTGGCTCCTCATCTGGCGCCCCTCGATATCTAAGAATAGCTTCAGCCCTGTGCCCTTTGTTGACCTCCAATGTTTCAGCTCGTATCCAGTAATTTGAAACTGATTGGTTTGCAATTAGGATGAAATCAAATCTTTCTCCAGGATTGATAACGAAAGATTCGACTCTTATCGGTTCAAGATTATACCCATCTGAGGCAATAATTTCTATAATATGATTGTCAATTGATACACGGAAAGGGTGCAAGCGTCCTGCGCCAATGACTCTAAACTTGTATGGTTTCCCGAAATCCACCTTAAAGACTTCCAGAGGAGCACCATTGTGTTTACCTGTGACAGAATCGTGGAATCGACCTCTTCCGTTTATTAGACCTGAATCAAAGCGGAATGTGTCGAATTCGGCATCATCTAATGATTTTGAATTGGGTACTCTATACCCTTTTTGGTAAAGCCCATAAATGTCCTTCATGTAAGACATCTCTGAATCCCATTCATGGTTGTAATCCAT